>JAVQJG010088669.1:0-17584 GCA_036024015.1 Craterocephalus amniculus | reverse complement strand
TCCAGAGCCTTAAGAAACACCGGGCGGATCTCATCCACCCCCGGGGCCTTACCACTGAGGAGCTTTTTAACTACCTCAGCGACTTCGGCCCCAGAGATAGGAGAGTCCGTCACCGGGTCCCCCGGCTCTGCTCGTTCTTCTGGAGGCGTGTTGGTGGGATTGAGGAGGTCCTCAAAGTACTCCTTCCACCGACCCAGAACATCCCGAGTTGAGGTCAGCAGCCCTCCATCTCCACTGTACACAGTGTCGATGGAGCACTGCTTCCCCCTCCTGAGACGCCGGATGGTGGACCAGAATCTCCTTGAAGCCGTACGGAAGTCGTCTTCATAACATCATCAGTAATTAAATAAAAAATACTATCTCCAAATAGAACTTGTGAAATGTGTGAGATGATTAAGTTGGTCATGGAGATATGATGAACTTTTGAACTTTGTCTGGATAAGTTGTGGCTGCTGCAGTTGAACTCAACATTGCACCCACATGAGTGGAAGCCCCCAAACTGAAGGTGAGGTGATTAGGCTACACCACGGAGAAGCAGCAACTGAAGGTTAGGTCCCTTCACTTTACCCAGCAGTGGCAAAGAGCTGTGTGGTGGTTATTGCTAAAGTTTGTAGCAAAACATTCACTACTAGACAAGCAGTTTCATACAACTAACTTTCTCTGCTTCAATGTCTCAGACTACTCTCCTGTTCTGAATCACATCCAGTGATAGATGTTCTTAGAGAAACAAGTGACCAGCCTGATGAAGACAAACCCAACGAAAGCAATTTGGTCCCACAAATATTGGGTCACACTGTTCTTTTAACAATGCGCTGTAAACACTTCCTGTTGTGCGCTGTTTTTACCGATTTAGTTGTCATGCACATTCCTCAGTCTCCTTCAGTTTTTTTTACATCTGCAGGTTGGTTCAAAGTTGGCCCTTGTGGTTGAGGCACGGAGTGGGAATACATCACAATTTGCTTCTCTTGTCTGGTTTGCTTTCTTGTCTCGTCTTGCTGTAGAATTACAGAACTTTATGTTTTGTTTCCTTTGTTTATCTGTCCTTGTTGGTTTATTTGCTCTTGTCACAGGCAGACTTAGTTCTTTTGTTTAATTTTGTTTGCTGTCTCCATGGTATGCTGACTGGCATTTGTTGAGAGATTGTGTATTACTTATTAATGTAGTATTTACTGGGATATTTAGTTCAAGGAGGGTTAACATCTGTCTTTGCCTTTTGTTTGATTGGTATGTATTGGTTTTATTGTTCTATTACATATTAACCTTATAAATAAATCTATATTATTTTACCCGACTACATCCAAAAGTTTGCATTGCAACTCCTTTTTCTCCATGGATGAGATAGGGTTCACAACAAATACCATCCTCAATGCCTACCCCCTGCAATATATCCAGGACACCCTGTCCACAGCCTAGTATTTCAGTACATTTGACATCAGGATACTGACAGGTGGAAAAGACCCGCCCAGGGAAAGAAAGGTTGCTGCATTTTGTACACGAAAAGGGTGGTTTGAATGTCAGGCCCTTTGGACTCTGTAACGCAGCAGCCACAATCCAACAGCTCTTCGTGAATTGTGTCTTGGTTGGACTGCAGTGGGAGATGAGTCTTGCATACTTTGATGACATCATTGTCTTGGGGTGTGGCAGTTTTCAAATGCTGGAGTATCTGGTTCACAAAACCATAGCATCAAACTTGAATCCAAAGCAATCCAAGTGCTGTCTGTCTCAAGAACAAGTTGTGGTACCTGGAGCACAGTTTCTTCCATCAATGTGAATAGTGTAGCACTAGCTCACTAAACCACAGAGTTCATGGACCAACACTGATTGGATACTGAAGGAGTTGTCTCCTTAGTAACTTTTCATTATAATTAATTTTGACTAAGGATATGTTTTGAAAATAGTTGTAGTATAGCATATTTTGATTAGCCCCATTTATTTATCCTGGAACCATTTTAAAAGTTAGTGCTTTTTCCTGGAACACTGGTTCATTGTAGATGAAGCATCCAACTGAAGCAGACATAGAGTATCTCAACTTGTCTCTTATAGGGAAACTTGAAGCAGGGAAAAAATCTGAAAACTATAGGTTTTTTTCTTGTTTACACATTTTTCATGAATTTATGATGAAATAGTTCCATCTCTCCTTTAATTTGCCTGTCCTAATCCCACCTACAGTTAAAACAATGGTAGGTTACTGTGTTGTGTTCATGCTGCATGGAACTACTGAGGATATGGCTTTTACTGGTAAATCTTCTGCTCCTTATTCTTCCACCATATCGACGGAATTGTGAATGAACATGGAAGAGTAGTGAAGTGGAAGTCACAAAATTTAGCAGGAATCCCAGATACAGAATGATCTTTAATGCGCTTATCCGAAAGTTTAATAGCCTACAGAGGAAAATGTGTAAAATTTAAAAAGGTCAGAATAATTTGAAGAATTTAAACTGAATGGGCCTTCTGCTAATACATGATTTAAGACCTATAAATAAAATATTCAACATTGAGGTTAATTTGTAGAGCAATTAAAAATCTACATTTGTAACATGTTGCAACTTTAATTTATATCATCTGACCACACATTTTCTAAAAGTGTCAGCTAAATATAAACTATGGACCAGGGACGTCTCTAGCATTGAAAGACAGGGGGGGCTTAGCCTTCGGAAGATGCAATAAGAAATATTGCCCTTATTACCCTTATCTAAATAGGCATAATGACATTGTGATCAAGTCATATAACCAGTTAATGCAACAGACTTTTTAAAATCTCTCTATTATTGAAAATTATTCTTTAATACTTTTCATATCAGGCGTGTGGCTCAGGCTACCATTACAATAGCCTATTGCTCTTGTTGAAATAATCTGTAAGGAATAACATAAATTTAGAACATCATATCAAGGTCACAATCAAGACTGCACCAGGAATTACTGCATCATCATTCAGTATAATGGAGGCCTTGAGAAAAGTCAAAGTTAATATTCTTAAGGCCCAATTTCTGCACTTTAGATTGTTTCCAAAAGAATATGATTTTCAATGCAGAATATAGTGGTGAACACTAATAAGGCAAGTACTTCGATCAGATTTATTAAAGAAATATCCAGGCCACACTTACAGGCTTATTCTTTTTCCATGGCTATATGGAAATGACACAGATTTTTATTTTATTTTTTTTAAGTTCACAGTTTGAAAGAAGATATCTCCATATTTTAATGTCTAATGCCAGACATGGCTAAAAAAGTGGGATACTTGGAAACAATCAGATTGCCTTCTTTTTTGAGAGTGTTCACTTTGTTGTGACTTTGTTCCTTCACGTTGTCATTTTCAATGGAAAGGATTGCAAGACTTTGAAAATTTCTTGTAACGTTGTCTTACGGAGCCGTGAGCGCAGTCAACATTTTTGTTCTACCTTATTCCTACTCAAAACTCCGAAATGGTCTATCCCTAATAGACCATTAGTATCCCTAATTATTTAGCTCAGCTAAATCTGCAGATTCTTCCTACATCAGCAGCAGTGGATGATCTTGACTTCGCGCTCTGCCTTCCCTCCATCTCTGTCTGTATGACAACAGATGTGCCCATGATTGTCATTTGACTCATCATTTTTTAATAAAGCCAGCCTTTTTGCTTCAGAACTAGCACAAACTATGGCAAAACACTGCATCATGCTAACAGTTTAACAGGGAAAATACAGTAAGAGTTTTACCACCACTAATTTTATCAATGTAATATGGCTGTTTTCATTTGTTAATTAGCTGGACTTAGTTGATTAATACAAACGGCAGGGGTGATGACTTACTTTCTTCTTAAAAAAGTACTCTGTGTATCCATAGCTGTCACCGCATACACTCAGAGCGGAAAATGAAAGTTAAGGCGAGACGAAGCTTCCCGATGCGTTCAAGTGAGCTTGGAAAAAACAATGTCAGCGTCATACGCCATGGTAACTGCATGGGTTTATATTTCAATGCCAATAAAGAAAAGAATATACTATGGTATTTTAGAGGGGCTTAAGAGTAATTTAGGGTAGCTCAAGCCCACCTAAAATGGGCCTAAGGACGTCCATGCTATGGACAGAACTGTAATGTCTGAAGACCTAAATAATACCACCTGAATTAATTCTCAAAGATTTGTGTCAACTGCCCAATGACATTTAAATATGATCGTATCATCCACCCCTTGTACAGATCCAATAAATGTCACATTAAGCAGGGACAGTAGTTTGATGCAACCTCTGTTTGCCATTATATCACTCCTGCCATTATAATCCAGTTTGGTATCCAAACAGAGAGAAAAGTTTAAGCTCCACAGAGCAAATCCAATAAGAAAAATAGCCCCAAGGTTGCAACACGGCTGACAGCTAAATACAGCCATCTGACCAAAGGGACACATTGGGGCTCCCAATGGGCATATCAGCACAAGCAAATTGTAAATATTTCCAAAAGATGGGCATTAAAAAGGTAAAAGCTGTCTAATCCCTGCTGGTATGTTTCGAATTCAGCAGACAGAAGGAAGCTGATCCAATTCCCTGCATCCTGCAGGACACAGATCTGCATTTCCTCTGCACTTTGATGAAACAGCAGCCAAGCTGTCCGCCTCCATTAACAGCCCCTCTGATTTTACACCACGCTCTGACAACCCTGTGAGTTTGTGTGTTTGCTTGTATGTGTGTCTGCGATTGCATTTAGTAAATATGCTTTAGTGTGTATGCCTGTGATGTGTGTTGTACAATGATATTACTTTATAGCAAGTGTTGAGGTATGTTAAATGTAATGGAGAAAAATATGTTCTTTATGCACTTCCACAGAAGCTGTAACTTTTTATTTCCAATTAGTTAAACACTATGCCATACAAACACTAATATGCATATAGCCATATACACACATACATTTATATGTACAGCATTTCAATCAATCAATTTTTATTTATTTCATTCAAATTATGATTCCGAATCTTATTTTATTTATTTTTATTTTTGTAGAGAAAAAAAAATTGTAGTGTAAACATAAGAATTTATCAGTGAAAGAAAATTGTGTAAATTATAGTTACCGACAAAAACTTAACTGCCAGCAGCACTGCTCCAGCCACAGACTGGCTGCATTAAAACAACACAGCAGTGCTGTCATCTCTTCGCACTGTACATGTGTTTTCAGCTCGAGACAAGGTTACAATTGTGTAAACCAGCCCTGTTTTAGGCTTTTTCTTCCTACACTGGACCAGTATTAGCATGGCTAGTGGCTCAAATACTCAGACTTAAGGTCTGTTAAATGCCACGCAGTCTTGTCACAGTTATGATAAACAATGATCCCCACAGCTTGAAGGGCAAGGTAAGAGAAATGAAAAAGAGAGAGAAAGAAACACAGTTTCACCTCCATGATGACGTGTGCACGCAGGATGGTTAACTACGATAAATTGGTCCAAAATTGCCAAATGAGTTCATACGCACTTGTAATGTGGCTTAAATTGCATGCCCTTTCAGTCAGGGGGACAAACCTCCTCAATGTCAACGCTCTCTCCCACATGTTGAGTGCTTCGTTTGCCATGCACTACAAGATCTCTAGGCCTGTTTAGTATTCACCCACTTGAGTTTCCTAAAGGTTACCAAACCTAATTAGACATTTATGCAGGATCTTCAAAGGTCCCTCCGTTATTAATGATGTGCTACTTCTGAGGACTGCATTGATGGCTTTTTTCCCTGACTCGAGGAGCAAGCTCCTCACAATAGGCGCATACACAATAGACACACAGACATCCAAATTGCGAGAAGAGACTGTTGGTAATTACTAAAACGTCTTATTTAGAGTACTTCACAGAAATGCATGCGCACAGGGTCAAATCCAAGAAAGGAAGTCTGCAACCACAACTAGCAAAGTTGTCAGTATTATTTTTACTTTTTTCAAATACAAGAAAGCTGCTACATCTTCAGGACTGAGATTGCATCGGCTAAGTGATACTCCAGATTCAGCAGCAGTGATACAGAAAAATTCCGGATCCTGCCTGACTGGAATCCAGTCAGCTGGCAGACCTCACATCCTCAGCATTATGGCACATGTTCTGGAAGAAATTACATAAAATGAAGACATTTAAAATGTGACTGAGAAAAACAACACTGAAAGGCTGCTTCCCATTCTCAATGGACCATAGACATATTAGATTATTGGATATAGAACCAAACAGTATAATTAAAGAGTGTCTCAAATCTTGCGATACTGCAACATCCATGTCATGTGACAATTCTGTTCTGGTGCATCTGCTGTCAATGGCTGCGTTCCATTGCAAACTACCATTGGCAAGCAGCATTGGTAGTGTGACAGTGTGGGTATTGTCACCATGTGTCTATATGATGATGTGTCCAGGCCACTTGACCACAGGGATATCCCTTTGACTGACTGATCAGAGTGCATGACTTTTACCTGAGAGGTTGTAGGATCAACCCCTGTCCAGGCCCTCCTTAGCCCTGCCACAGGAGTTTATAGACTTTCCCTTTGTCTGTTTCCATGTATATTTCAGGAACATTCAAGGGTTTCCCCCTTTTTTTTTCTTTATAATTTGCAACGACAACAATAACGCTCCTCAGTATTTTGCTCTGGTTTTTATGACATGATGGAAGCATTTATTGACGCTTACAGGGATAGTTGAAGAGCTGTGTGTGTATGCAGATTTATTGTTGAAATATTTCTATAAAAATATGATAAATATGCTATCTGTCCCTTTGGTCAGCTTTGTTGCAACCATGGTCTTAATAGACCACATTTGTAATTAAATCCTGCTTTATTTTCATGTGTTTAATCAAAATTGACTTGATGCATTGGATTTGTGGTGTGTAATTTAATTACTAATGCACAAGCAAATACTGAAACTGTTTCATATGCAATTTAAAAACTATATTCTATTGAAAAAAACTGATACTCTCAAATCTAACAAAAATGCTCTTGGTATGTGGTAGGACTGAAGCCCCATAGACAGTGATGAATACAAACTTGATTAATTAAATTAATTTTCTGCTTATTTGAAGCCATTCTTTCAAAACAAACACATATATCAGAAGGAGGCTTTTAGGAAACAACAACTGCTACCATCATTGATATAGAACTGCAAATTAGCCTTGGGAACCTCCTACCTATATATTCTATCTTAAGCTAAACTCTGCATAGCCTGGAATTTTCCATTAGAATGAACCGCTGAATTTTTGTTTTGTATGTTAAGATGATGATTCTATGTTTGTTGCACTGACAGGTTTTGTTCTGCCACCCTGGATTCCCTAAACAGGCACAATAATCTTTTATGCTTATGCTGGAATAATAGTTTCTTAATCTGTTATTAATTAAAAAGTTATTAGTCTTATATCCAATAGTCTACATGTTTGTCCATTTTCACTTGATTGGCTGCTTCATTGATTTGCCTTCAGTTAACCAAAAGTAAATCCTCTCTGTGTTCTAGCTAATAGACAATATACAGTAGAATATAAATATATCATCTTTTGAAAAAATAACAGATAAGTTAATATAGATGGTCACCAGATGAAAACGTAAGTTACATTTTTCATGAAAAACCTGCAGTGGCAGGTAGCAGCGAGTGGCTACCGTCTGTGGAAAAGGAAAACAGAGACATGGACGAGGAGGAATCCGCTCAGTGAGTCACGTACCAGAAGAAGAGCAGCTCAGAGTCAAACTGGAGTCCTTTTCGGTCTCGCCGCTCTCTCCACCTTGAGAATGCCAGACCGATATTAATCCGCGTTTTGTCCCTTTCCTTGAAAAATAACGTTGTTTCTTGGAGGTAATATTGGCTCCTCATCATCTTCGGTTGGACGCTTCCCACTTCTACCGCCGTGAGTCTCTGCCATCTTGAGTGCTGGCGCTGCGCCGTAACTCCACCCTGTGGCGGCTCTTTATAAAGACGGGGGCGCGTGTGCGTGTTCGTACATGGACGTACATGCACACGCGGCCGGGCCGGCTAGTAAACACAGAGCTGGAGATCAACACACAGAGGCGCTGTGTGAAATCGCGCTATACTCCAGATGAAAATACACACCGGGTTCTTTACAAAAAGATTTTTTCATTCCTTCAGTGTGAAAACAATTAATTTCGCTTTTAGCTCCTTTAAGGCTCATATATGCTCCTTTATGCACAAACAGGCACTAACATCTATGCCCACATACACTCCATGCATGCTGTACACTAACATGGTTGTTGGGCGATGCATCCACTAGAGGGCAGTGCACTAGAGGGCTTGTTCTTCTTTGTTTCTTTTGCTGGTCATGCATAAGCTACACTGTGCAACACTGCCCCCACAGATTCTTGTGATACTGCTCCGTTCCCTACAGGTGGGCCGCATCCCCAAGCTCATTGAAAACGACTAAAATAACCCAATCTATACTGATCTCTGCTTCAAATACCAATTTATTACAGATTATTTGTTCTTTGCCATTGACATGCAGAGATGAAACTTCTGGGTTAAACTTGATTTAAGCGGTTTTCTAAAATTTTGTGTTGGCACAGGAGCTCCAGTACAACCAGTGGAAAATATTAATCAGATGCCTCATATTAAATTGAATTTTGCCCACAGAGTTACATATTTTTGTCTAATCAAGTTTGAAGGATCTGTGTTCAGCTCTACTTTCTTGTCCAAATTGGATTCCTTGATAAAAATGATAAACTGAGAGTTTCAAAACGGCAGTCTGATGGGAGACATCTTGGCAGCTACATCCATCTACGTTCCTTGTCCAAAACCTGCAAACTCCACATGTGCTCCACACTGCGACTAATTAGAGGCACTACAGTGTTTGTTTGCCTTTCTTTCTATTTAATCTTTTCTGGCTTGTTTGTGTCGAATATGTGACTGTATGCTGGTGCAAAATTTGCATTAGGACACATATGCAGTAATAATGGATAGTTTTTATGATGATTTGTACATGACATCAATCAATCTCACTGATGTCTAATATTTAGACCATTACGTTGTCAATAACCAATGTATTTGCTCTTCCTCCGATACTTACTTTGATATTCTTTGTGCTGAAACACAGAGCGCCAAGCTAGAATCAGCATTCTTAGCTTCATAGCTTAGGGATTAAAATGAGTCCTAGGTCTAGCCCATTAGACCTAAGCTCTGCTTCCTCATATCCAAATACCATCCTGTCCTCTTTAGTATCACAACATCATCAACTCTGCAAATCTTGACGTGTGCTGTCAGACTGTCTGATCCTGATTCAATGAAACCTTGAATGAAGCCTCCACACTGTGGGGAGAGTGTGCTAATTTTATTAACCTGAATGCTTCAGTACAAGCAGCCAAACAGCAGCCAAGTTAGGATTCAAAGTCTGTGTATCTGTGTTCGTATTTAACACTTTTTTTGTAAATTAAATTAAAAAGAAGCAGCTAATGCTAAATGTTTGACTATAATATGCAAATTGTTAAACTTTTGGTTTAAATTTCATCCTGAGTTTCTTTGAGAGGCTTTGACCTTGTAAAGTGGTCTACTAATTAATTGTAACAGAAGTAATAGTAATTATTGTTTTTTAGAGTTTTTTATAATTCTGATGTTAAATCAGTATGCAAACAATGATATCCATTACTGTGTACAATAAAGCAAAGAACCCAAGGTTAAATGGATTCTACTCTCTCATAAGAAAGAAGCTGTGATTTGTGCGCACACAGAGTTCTGCAGAGGTTTTATTGCATTCGTATCACAGCAGGTTATCCGTTTTGACAAGAGGACAAAGCTTTTGGCATGCAGATGGTGCAAAGGCCACCTGCAAGTTCTGTCTTCTTATGACATAAAAATTCATGCCTGAGTAATTTTTACTGCCAATAACTGCGACAGACTGGCGACCTGTCCAGGGTGTACCCCGCCTCTCGCCCGTTGACGGCTGGGATAGGCTCCAGCACACCCGCGACCCACTTGGATTAAGGGGTTCAGAAAATGGATGGATGGAAGTTCTCTTCCACCCAAATCCCACCCCTCCACCCCCCTCCTCAGGCTGTGTGTTAGTGCCAATCAATGCAATTAAACACACCAGGCCCATGTCAGCAACTCTCATGGGCGCCTCTATGACTGAGCTGATCTCCCACATGTCCTCAGAGAGACAGAGAGGGAGAGAAAGAGAGAGCAAAACATACTGAAAATAAATTGAATTATCAAAACAAATAGGATCCGACTTTGGTGGATCAATACATTCAAAAACACAATAAACTGCATGAGAGTATAGATACATAAACCAGAGCGCCTGCTCAGTGAGGGCTTTCTGCATCTCCCTCGTGTGTTCTACATGTTCTGCATATGTACACGTACTTCACACGTGGAGCGTATGGATCTTCTGGACGGAGTAGAACAAATGAAAAATGAATGAAAGGAAACCTGCCTGCCTTTCTCTGCCACTTTCTTTCTTTATTATCTATTTACTGTTTCAGATTATGATCAAAATAAAAGCTGGCCTCCAACTCAGTGTGTTTTTTTAGTGTGGGAGAGATATTGGTATCGGTACTTGGTATCGGCATACTCAGGTTCAAGTATCGGTATCGTATAGGTTTGGAAATGAGTGGTGTGTGAAGGCTGGTTTCATTCTCTTTTGTGCAGATATTGTTTATAATATTAAAGCACTTTGAGTTGCCCTTGCCTGAAAGGCGCTTTATGAATAAATAAAATTAGAAATTTTAAAGAATTTCATCTCAACTATTTGTTAAAACCTTTATTATTGTTATTTATTATATTTGATTAGGTTTTTTAATGGTCAGTGATGCACACGATTCTTATCCTATTACTTCATAAATGAATCGTAGCGTAGCTAATTACCCTGATAACTGTTACCATCTTGCATGTTTAAAAGATGAAATTGTGCAGTTTCAGGTCTGAATGGTTGAAATTTATATCACAAACATGACATGCAGAAGTATCCACACGCTACAGACAGGTGTTGTGTTTGTGATGCCATTGTGTGCGTGTTGTGTACATCCCTCATGTGAAGCGATATATTTGAGGCGGGGCTGTAATAAAGCTGCAGCCGCTCGCTGCCAGCAGCACAGCTTTGGATGTCAGCGGGAAAGTAAACTGTCAGGCCTGTAATGAGACTTATGCACACATCTGGACTGCTGGTGTCACACGTCTGAGGCCAGATGGAGCTTTAGTGGAAATGGCTTGAAAATTTATTGCTCAACAATCATGATATGAGGAAGGAACCAGATGCATCCTGGGTACGAGCATTGCCTAACATCTCTCTGTCAATCATGTGGGAAAACAGAGCAACAGCTTTGTTTCATGCAGCGCTTACAGATCAGGAGCAAATTACACCCACTGAAATCACAGACTCATGCAGGGTTTGCTCTCAGGATACAGAAAAAACACTTTTTACTAAACTTATATGAGTTGTAATAAATCCTGTTACAGTTAGAACCCGAGTCATCCTGCAGCATCCTCTGACTCGTCAGAATCTTCATAAATAAGCAGGATGAAGTGGTTCCAGCGATCCGACATGCCCAGAATAAGCTGGGATAACTCCGCGTTCAGCTTACTGAGACAGTTACTCTGGTGAATACAGTTACAGCGATTAACCCTTTCATGCATGAATTATTAAGAAACACTGATACGTTTTCCGCACAGCAATTTACTTCCATAGACATAAACGGTGATGCATTAAACCTCTTAATCATATTTCACACTTTGGTTATTTAATATATTTTTATTTTTTTTACTCAAAATCATTAATTAAATTTTACATTCTGCACATGCTCCGTCCCTCGTCCTGTCACCATGACGACCTAAACAGCGCTCCCCGTCCAAAGCAAACGGGCTCAAACTAAGTCTGTTCAGGTGAAAGTGACGTAGCATGCTAGCAGCTAGCTGCTGCTTCATTATTAGAATCCACATCAAGCCAAAATGCTTCTCATCACAAAATTTCTCATGTTGTGGAAAAAAACAAAGCAGTTTTTACCTTCTCGTAGACATATGTACGATACATCACTTCCACCATACAACCAATTAAAACCCTTCCCAACCCCTGGATTTAAAGCAGAATAAAGAAAATGTGTTTTCCACATAAACTTTAATTCAGAATTAATGTTTCCATGTAAACCTGAAGGAGAAGATTTTAATTCTGAGTTATTTAATCATAATTATTAACTGAGAATTAAAAAGCATCATGTAACCGAACTGAATGAGGCTTTAGATCGCCGTGTCCACATGCTGAAACTGATCTGTGAAAAGGGCTGTAGTTTTTGGGATCCTTAGGCTGGAATATCCCTGCTGCTTCCATGCACCATTTTGGTCAGGGGGCCGCACAAACTGCATTTATCTGCACATCGGCCACATATACCGCATCTAACGGCCGCAAGACTTTTTCCCTTTAGTTTCTGCAGAAAAAGTTAAATGATCAGTTCTTCTTCCTCATTTTCAAAGTCCGTTTGCAACTTGATGTTAGCGGAAAAAAGCTGGAAATTGATGTAAAATCCATGCAAATAAGGCCCAGCCAGTGTTGATCCCTTTCTTTCCCTGCAGTTTTCGTACTCTGTTTGCTTTCCAGTCCAGTCATCATGATTACAACGCCTGAAAGAATCTGAAAGCTAATCGTTGGTTAATGAATATTTATTAAAAGCATGACTATAATTGACCTTTAATTGGCGAACCAGAGCCAGAGAAGTGCTCTTTAATGAAAATATTTGGTATTTTACACACTTACCAGTTCTTTTCTGTTACTCTACTCCAAACAAGCATCCTTTCTATCAAATTGTGCAGTGAAGAGGTGAAGTCAGCCTAACATCCCTTCCCTTTTAAATCCAGCAGACTTTTTCTTTTTTATCTTGTTATTCCGCCCCCCTGCATATTTTCTAGTGCTCTTCCTCCCCCACACAGGCGACATTATTGTGCTGCAACATTTCAAATGAAGACAGACAGCTTGTATTTGTGCACACAAATGGCTGTCAGTTTTGTTTGGTTTGTAGAAAGCAAAGATTGGAACAATGGCAGGATCTGTGGAGGGAAAAAAGAAGCAAACACATTTCCACACAGAGCAGACAAACAGATGCTCCCACCTGACCCGCCATCTGACCTCAGATCAGACCAAAACAAAGGAAGAAAAGGGCAGAGGGAGGCGATGTGTTCACATTTACCACACCTGGGTGTCCTCACAGGGGCTTTGAAGCTTCTACACAGCCGACACTTTGCTGCAGGATGGCATGGATGCATGGATGGTCCCCCGGCGCTGTCTGAGGTGTGTCAACAGTCAGGATTGATCTCAAACCACACAAACACACATAAATCAGCTTTGTTCAACAACCAAAGCCCAACAATCGCCATTGTCACCAATCTAACGCCAACAATCACCGTGGTCAAGTCAATTATTTCCATCGCCATCAATCCTCCCCCAAAAATCACCATCGTCAACAAACAGCGGCCAACAATCAGCATCATCAACAATCCACCACCACCAAACCATCGTCAACAATCAACCGCCAAAAATCGCCACCTCAACAATCGTCATTGTCAACAATCATCAACAATCGTCATCGTCAACAATCGCCAACAATCGTCATTGTCAACAATCATCAACAATCGCCATTGTCAACAATCATCAACAATCGCCATTGTCAACAATCGTCAACAATCGCCATTGTCAACAATTGGTATCGTCAGCAATCAGCTGCCCAAAATCTGCACCGTCAAGAATCACCATTGCAACAACCAGCCACCTTCAGCATCCACCGCTGCCAACAATGTCAAAAGAGAACAGAGCAATATGGAACCTACTTCTCTGTTTGCCATTGTTTATAAAGAAAGTATTTCATACAAGTACTCTATTTCCCAAAAAATGTTTCAGCTGATCAGTGGGAGATGAGTGGATGATGGGTTTTATTTGATTTATTTTCTATTTCAGATGTCCCAGTGTGACTCCTACAGCGTTGCACTAATTAGAATATGGATTGTCTGGAGGAAAAAACAACACTTATTGTGTTTACACTGCAAGAATAGTTAAGTCAGCAGCACAACTGCCAGCAACGTATATTCATTAACAAGTGGTTAAATAGCATATAAAAAATTATAGGAGCTATTTCTCAATATGTCAATGGTAATGTACATTGTGCAGATATTTTACTTGAACAGTTTCAACTCACTGAATCAGCAGGAAACAAGGGGATAATGTTTATTTATTCTTTATTTCAGTCATTTTTTACCTATACAGCACAGCATAAATTATGATAAAAAGGACAAAAATCCAGCTTCCATTATGTTTATTTAATTCTTTAAACATTTAAGAAATATTGTAAAATCAAAACATAGAAAACTTTTTGGACTTATTAAGATATTCAATCTAAAATCTACTGCACTAATTTCCATTTTTTATTATTAAGGAAATGCAATAATTTTGTTGTAACAATGGGTGTGTAGTTTATTCGAACTTGGTAGAAATTAGATTTCTCTACAGGAAAGAAAATGTTTTCACCTTGTCAGCTGGTTTTGGGTCAGCAGTGCAGATTTATTTGGAAACTGTATAAAAACGGTGAAATGACTTCGTATCAGATCAGCTCAACAGTTAGCACCGCTGCTGCGCTCAGGCCCAAACCCTGGCATACAGCGGCAGGAAGGGGGGCTTGGCAGGAACACAAACAGCGGCGTATTGCTGACTTCGCTCCTCACACACAAAGCGCTAAAGCAGGGGAGCGTACCGATGCCAGATGTACAAAGGAAGGCAGAGAGAAGGCCAACGCAGCAACAATGAACCGACTGTAGATACCTCCTTCCTGTCAGCCATGGTCCAGAACAATGTGATGACCAGCAATCGTCTGCCTGCTCCTGCCTATTTCAGTCTCCTCACACTGGTTATAAATGCTGCTGATTTATTAAACGTTGTTTTTAAACGGTTTGTCTTCAGTTGAGATGGTTGCACTGAAATCATTCAGCTGGATGGAGAGCCAGAGAACACGTTGCCAGCGCAGCTGAAATGACTCCAGTTTTTCATGGAGAGCATAGAATAAAGCAGATGGATGCACCTAAGGTGGTCAGGATGTGAGTGGTGGGTGAAGTGATGGTGTTAGTTATTAAAATGATGCAGGTTTCAGTGTATTTGATGGGCTTTTTGTTTGTTTGTGACTGGGTCTTAATGCTAGAACAGCCAGCAGCTATTTTGGCGATTACATTTAAACAGGACCTCTGGTGGGCCTCGTTCTGCCTCCTTCTGGGCGATATGTGGTCGTCATGGTGGCTCAGACCAGGTCTTTGCTTTGCCTCATATGCTATAGTGTCCAAGTTCTTTCCTTCTTGCCCATAGACTGTAAAATAAATAGATTAACCTTATCTGACACCGTTCCACATCTGGCCTTTTAAACTAGAGATGCCCTGATATGAGAGTGTTGTCCAATACCGAAGATAATATTTTTGCAATGGCTGATATCCGATATTTACTGATTTTTTTAAAGTTTACGATGACCAAATTCTGTATAATTTGAAAGCCTGTAATTAAGCTATTTTCTTTTGTGGGGGGGGTTGTGATTGTTTTATTCTGGGTCTGGGCCCCTGTTTATGAGCTTTATAGTTTCCTAGGCGGCCACCTTTCACAAAATATATTCACATAGGGAATGTAAGAAGTTGTGGTTTTACCTGATTGTGAATAAAATGAACTAAACTGAACCAAGTAGGACTGTTCAGTAATGCAAACGGCATCGCATCTAAAGTGAGAAGAAGCAAAAAGCTAACATTAGCAGCGTTAGCTTCCCGATAACTTTCTGAACCTCTGGAGAAGTTATATGAAAATGGTGGTTTTGAATGATTTTATCCAGACTCTTCCTCTTCCTCATGGTATCTTCTTTTGATACCATGAAAAACTACCCTACATGGATGCTCCGCTTCAGTTAAACATCCCATAATGCTCCTTACCATCACTGCCACATGTCACAACAGACATAAATATTGTTACTGTTGTTATATCGGCCCAGTTTTACTTATCCAACCGATATTGATATTTTAAAAAATGATCAACATCTGCCGATACCGATATTGAAGCCGATATATCATGCATCCCTATTTCAAACCGAAGTATCTTCAAGAGAACAGATCCATCCGTCCTTGTGTCCAACGATCGCTCAACATCTCCAATAACAAGCTTCCTGCCGCAGGTTCAGAGGTGTAGCAGTGAAAAACGTCCCTCATCACACCACGTTCCCAACCTTCAGTAGGCCGGTTAAACCCACACATTCATATGACATAAACGCTGGTTACTGGAGTAAAGCAGTATACTTCCTTCACACAGTCATTCACTTCAGCCGGATGTTGCCCAACACCAGTTCCTCCATGCAGCAGCAGCTACCGTCATAGCAGAGTCACACCGACAGCGATCTCCCATAGAGCTCTGTGTCTGTGCCTTACAGGCCAAATCTCAACAATAAATTCATTTCTGAATGACACTGGCAGCTTTTCTTGTTAAAAGCTAAAAGGTTTCTGCAGCAGGGGCAGTTTGTCTAGATGATGTAGAAGAGCACAGGAGCTGGATGTGGGGAACACGTAAAAGCATCATGACAGGCACAACTCAAATCCCATTTCTCACCCATGTTAGGAAGGGACTTTAAGCAGCAGGTTCACTGACTTTTTAAACGGCATGAAGGTTAAAAATAATAAAGAAAAAACATCTCAGAGAGACAACATCCCAAATCTGCTTCACTGTTTTCAAACGCCTCAGAAGTGCCTCATAAAACCCACAAACACTCGTCTCACAGCTCCTGGTACCTTGAAAAGTCTCGTATAAATGTTGGACCCCACCTACTGACGACCCCGGAGTTAACGGATGGTTTCATCGGCTCTGTTGTGTTTATAAAGACGTGTGGTATCCAGAATCTCAGCTAAAAGCTCACACTTAAGTTTAGATCTGTCCCTAACGATTATTTTTTCTTCGATTAATCTATCGATTATTTTTTCGATTAATCGATTAGTCTGTCGATTATTTTCAACAAAAAGATGCAGTACAATAAATCTATGAAACTAACAATTAATTTTCAAATAATCTAAATATTATTAGGAAATGTATTAATAATATAATAGAAAATTATATTATATCCATATAAAATACCGAAATTTGTCTTAATTCCATTGTAATACGCTTAATTTGGCAATGTAGGTGGTTTGATGAATTAAAGTGTTACTGAATGCACCTAAAAATGTTTCACCTTCATTTATGAAGTTCATGACATCTTATAAATAAATAAACTTATGGCCAAGTCATATGACGTCTGTGTGTGCCGCATCTCGGCTGCTCCAGGGTTAATTTGTGTCCTCAGCAACGCATCATCTCACACCCGGAGAGCAGCCGTAAGCTATTTAGCAACCGCTAGCTATTTAGCAACCGTTAGCTATTTAGCTAAGCAGCTAACCGTTGGCAACTAACGGTCGCTGCTGCTCTACATGACGCTGCAAACGAAATAATTATCATTTTTGAGGCCATGGCGCTGACAGTATAGAAACCGTGATAAATATCCACAGACTTTGGAAGACTTAGAGCGACTTTTTTGTGCGTTTCTGTTGCTTTAGTAGCGACCGCGTTTCCCTCGGACGCCGCCATCTTTGATATGAAGTCATCACGACGCGTCGTCCCAGCCCTATTCTTCTGACGCAAATATCAGC
>JAVQJG010088648.1:0-12287 GCA_036024015.1 Craterocephalus amniculus | reverse complement strand
CGAAAGCATTCAGACGCATCGCTCCCTTTGTTTTAACATTGAAACAGCAGATTTTCTAGTTGCGTGGGCGTTTCCAGCCGAAAATCAGCTGTTTCGGTGTTGATGGGAGAGCGAGTCGTCTGAATGCTTTCCCGCTCTAGTGGGATCCCGCTGCCTAGGCCATAATTATGTCGGGTTAACGTCAGGGCAAGCTCGGCCATCTGTCTGACCCCCGATGTCTGCCCGACATCTTCCCAATTAGCTACGGATCTCCATGAGACGTCTCATAGACGTAGATATGTCGGGCAGGAACACGTCGCCCCGACGTCGGCAAGATCTAATTTGCTGTTAGGGTTTCTACTAGACAGGTGAGCTAATTCAATGTAACATTTAAATTTATGTATTTGCCATGTTAGAAACAGGGCAGAGTTGGTCAGTGACTATTTTACTCGGGTCTAGGTTGAATAATTAACCGTTACTTTCTATATAAATTCCATACTAATGCTAAGCAGCTGAATTATATGGTTGAATTATGTCCTGTGCAGCCATTTGGCTCTGCAGGCTGATAACAAGACTTTTATATGAATAAGCTGTGTTGGAAAAGGAAAACATCTAAAAGTAGCAGGGTAGTAGCTCTGGAGGACTAGTTATGTGCATCTATATAACTGTATATAAACAATCCTCGTCACTTAACAAGGCAGGTGATGCTGATGCTGACGTTGCGTTGCGGTTCATTGTATCCCCTGATGGCTACCGTATTCTTGGAAGGTGAGAGGCGGTGGGGGGAGGGGGTAAAATCGTTGTAAATCTGCATGTCGCAGATGTCGCAGATATTACACAGTGGTGCTTTAACAAATGGGAGACTGATTGTTAATAGTGAAGAATGAGGTATAAGCTAATACTTCATCCTTCTTCTTTTTGGACATGTTGGGTTCATATTATTATTTAGTTTTGACTATTGTAATTAGTTTTGTTTGTTTTCCAGTTTTCTTTCTTGTGTTACTCACACGTTTGAAACAAAGCATTCATTGATTGATCTGTTTGCTGTTAGCATCTGAGCAGGAAGTGAGCGCTAACACAACCTCTCTTCAGAAGTAAACCGTCAAAATCAGCTTTCTCTTCTCACTTAATGAATAGTTAAATAGAATATTCAATATTTATATATTTATGAGTTCAGCTTATTATTATTTTTTAAATATAAATATTGAAAGAATTATAATCAAGCAACTATCCTGATTATCCTAACAGGGTAGTGGCTAACTACATCTGGTTGGTGTTAGCTTCTGACCAGGATGTTAGCGCTAGGAAAAGTCTTTTTTTTATATCAGAAGAAAGCAATTAACTTTCTCTTCTAATTTTGTTAAAAGCTCTTTTACTAATACTGAAATACTGATAAGTGCCATTTAATTTATATTTTCATGTAAATGTTTAAACAACAATAAGTAGGAAAGTAGCCTAATTATGCTAACATGCTAGTTGCTAACTACGCCTGTTTGATAGCTGATAGCTCTTTGATAAACATGGAAATGATCAAAAATACAGCTTAATTTTGATTTTTTTTTTTTTAATTTTAAGTTAAACCCTAAAAAAGAGGTGTGACTGTTGGCCTTCTATCTACCAGGAAAAGGATACTCATCCAGCAGGTTGTAGCTCAGGTCCAGCACCTCCAGGGTGTCTGTCTGGGTTAATATGGTGTCATAAGGGATCTCTGTTAGGCCCTGATAAGCAAAGGAAAGACACTGAAAACCCGAAGCCTGGCTCGGTTGACTGTGTTGACCTGAGGTTTGCTGATCCATGACTAAAACCCGGCACCAGAATTGCTCCTGATCCTCCTGGAAATGATGAAGGCTGGATGAAGAGTGTGATGATTATGCCATGTTCCTGAACAAGGAAGAAAGACAATGATGATTACAGGATTGCAGGATTGACTAATAACTCATTTACGCTATTATACAATTACACAACATATGAAGGAAGGCAAGGAAAGACAGAAAAGTTAATGGAAAATAGAGATAATAGCATTTTGGTAGATCCTGTTTTCATTTGTCAAAGAGTGTTGGGCAAGGATGCTTGCTGTTTTTTTTTTGTGCCAAACTCAACAAAATATCTTTTAATTCAAAGTTGCAAAGACTTTTGGTCTTTGAAGGTAGGATGTACAAAATGTATACATAGTCCGCCTCAAAAAACTATTTTAAGTAAAACCAGACCACAGTTGCATCCAGAAATGTAACCTAAAGCTGCTTTACGAACCATATAAGTACCACAAAATGCAGTTTTCTGGATATTAGCTCGTGTCTGATGGATCTGGCTCAACCCTGTCAGCTGTTTAAATGAACATAATACAGACCATCAGATTTACTGTGAGATCCACCATGAAGCTCTCATCATCGCTTAATCATCGCTTACATATTTCTATGGCTATAAATAAACAGTAGTGATCCAACATGTAGATCAGTGAACTATACAGACATTTCTTCTTCACCACTCAGATAGTCTTTAAAATACATTTGCTGTAAGTTCCTAATACATTTCCTCAGAGGAAACAGAGATGGTTATTTAACACGGTGGTTAGCTGGTAACAACATCCTACAATGCATAAAACAATAATAACCTGGATGCAGATCAGAAATGTTAAAGTCCAGAGTATTTAAACTGTATTTTGTACAAAAAACACGGTGAAATGTTAATAATACCTGAGCAGCCATCAATGATTCATTCATCAAACACATGCAGGGATACATTTAAATCCATATGGTGTAAATCGAGCAAAAAGCGGAACATTAATTCTTATTTCTTTGACTGAGCTGCTACTAACGTCTGGAAAACAAAAACAGATGTTTACGGGGTCGGTCTGAGCGAGACTCACCGAGCCGAAGAGGATCCGCTGAGTGTTTTCACAGCAGGCAAACATCTGAGAACTGCTCCCAGCCCGTATGAAAGACCCTCTTTCATACCGTGCTGGGAGGTCACATGATGGGGATAATCACATTGCTGCTTATCCTTGTGGTTCGGACCCACTGGCCCTGATCTAAATAATGCCAAGTTCAGTTCTTAAAACTGGAACAACAACAACCCATAACCAAAGATTAAAAACAAAAACAGGCCATGATTTAACTATGACACATTTTTTGGAATAATATTTTAAATGATAGAAAATAATTATTTAATTGAGTTTTCAATTACTTAAAAGGGAATTCTATTAAATAAAGTTGTGAAATAATCTTTAGATAATATTAAGATTATTTGATTAATTTATATTGATGTAATCTTCATTTCACCTGCAAAATGTCCATCCATCCATTTTCTGAACCGCTTAATCCAATTGGGTCGCGGGTGTGCTGGAGCCTATCCCAGCTATCAACGAGCGAAAGGCGGGGTAAACCCTGGACAGGTCGCCAGTCTGTCGCAGGGCCCCTGCAAAATGTAAAAAATGATAATTATGTAAATAAATAGTTCAACATAGTGGATAATTACTCTGTCCATGGCCGGAAAAACTTTTTATGGTCCAGGGGCAAATGTTTGCTGGGTGACTTTATGGATCATTATTTATCAGGAACGCAGGAGGAAACTTCACCAGATTTGTCCATGGACAGATGGGGATCATTTTACCTTCACAGCTTCTAACTTAAACCTAGAAACCACAATTCTCTGACCTCTGATCACTTCTGGCTAACTCTTTGTTTTTATTTAATTCATTGGGTTGACCGATAATTCAAATAACACAAAAGCTTTGTATTTGTTAGGAAGTAAAAGATTAGATCTATGATATCGACACTATTTTCCAGTCAAACAAATTAACACGTCAAAGTTTCCTTTAATTAGTTTTCTTTTATCTTTGTTTCACCTTTTTTTGCAATGAATAAAATAACATATTTTTTTTATTAATGAATAATAAAATCATTGATCTCCTAGATGATCTCTGGCTCCAGTTCTCTTGGTGGGAGGAAACCAGCTCTCCAGACAAACATGTTCAGGTCTTCATATTAACCCTTTCATACATGAATTTTTAATGAACACTTCCTCATGCTTTTTGCACTTCCGTAGACACATTGATACTTTTTTTTTCATTAATCATATTTGTATTTTTATTCATTTAATGTATTTTGATATTTCAGTCAAAATTATTAATTGAATATACTTTTTATTTTTCTATAAAAAGAATATCCTGTAAAAAACATTTGACTGTATTATTTTCCTTTTTATCACAAAAGAAAGTTAGTTATTAAAATTAATGTTAGTACATATATAAATATTTATTCTACAGTAAGTGACAGTGTGTTGCATGACTCACTGATGTTCCCTGAAACGGCAAAATGACAGATTTTCCATCCCCAGCCATGAATATACTGGAAGTTATGGAGGAAGGAGTTAATCTCAGTAATAATCCCCTTTCCACCAGTTTACACGTTGTAGACATAAAAGTAGAGTTTAGCAGTTAGAATGATGATGATGAAGAAGGATTTATATATAATGTTGACAGTCATGTGACTGTTTAAAGCCAGTTATCCAGAGTGATCTTATTCTAGCTGAAACACGTCCACACAAACTTCTTGCTGTGCTCATAAAAATTACGATTTTACAGAGTTTCTTTTCTAACTTATGTGAAATTTAAAATTTTTGTTTCACAATCTCAAACTTATCCGCTTCATTTAACTTTTACAAACTCTCGTCATTAATTTAAACTTTTTACAGTGCAGTTATCCCAGAAATCCCCACAAAGCAAAGTACACACAGACATCTTTGATTTCACTAGCATCTATTTTCACTTATCATCTGAATACATTAAAGCAGCTCCACCTCTGCCACACAGTGGAAAACTTGTACCACTGGAGTAAAAAAGATTAAACACAAAATCATTTAAAACCACATATAACATAAATTAAACTGATATAACAGGACGTTGCAGAATCTGTGAAAACCAAAGCCAAACGTGTTGATGATCTGATGAAATCAGCTGAGCCTGCTGAATACTTCCGTAAAATTCATTTACAGCTTAGACGGGTAGTAATACTTCCACTGGTGAGAGTAAAAAACATGTAAACAAGGTCACTTAGATACTCGTGTTGCAGGTTATAAACAACAGAAACAGTCCAAGCAGAGTTCTGATTGGTCCTCGTGGCTCAGGCGTCCTGAGCGGCGCTTCTTCCTGCAGCTGCGGCTCACTGTGGCGTCGTTTTCACCGAGCACACGAAGCGATGACCCCTCCCGCTGTTGCAGTCTCTGATTTGCCACTTGGCTCGTCTCCACACCAGGACGCACTTTTTGCCTCCCTTCATTTTGGACCTGGGCGGCGTCTTTCTCCAGTTGGTGTAGGTGACGGGTTGGCCGCCCGCCCACTCCCACCGCCCGCGGCCCTCCCTGTCGTTCAGGCCTGAAACGGGGACGGAGAAATCTGTCAAATGCCAGGTTTAAATATGCCGTGCGAGTTAAATGAGCAGGCCCAGAGAGCTGACGCTGTGGCTAGGAAAATGTTGTGCAATAATATCTCAGATTTCTGGACAGAAGTAGGATCCTTCAACTGCAGCCAACCTTTTCTTCCATGTTGAAGGGAGGGCCTGGGGATATTGTGAGGGTTCCTGCCTACTGGTATGCTCACCAGAAAATGTGTATTAAATGGGGAGATAGTAAATCTGCCTCATTTGGAGGATCCAGTGCTGTGAGGCGGGGGGAATTTGTCCCCCGTGCTATTTAACTTCTATAGTAACGAGCTGTCTGTGCGAATAAAAGCCTGTAAAACTGGTGGTTTTGCTGGTGGTTTGCTGGTGGACCTTCTGATGTATGCAGATAATCTTGTCACTTTCAGTCCAAGTAGTACTTTTTAATACATGTGCAGAATACGGGGAGGAATTCGACATAAAGCATAATGTGCTAATATGTAGAACTAAGCAGGAGAAATGGCGGACTTTTCCAGTTTCTAAACTTTGTAATATGAGGCTTGATGTTTGCCTTCAGATTAAATATCTTGGTTGTATTTGAAGGGATGATGTGTGTGATGATGACATATACAGGCAATGTTGTAAATTATATGCACAGGCCAACATAATTGCTCGTAAATTTGTGTTTTGTTGTAGGGCAGTTAAGGTGTCCCTTTTTAAAGCGTATTGTACACCGCTGCATTTGGCCCATCTGTGGTCATCTTACAAGAAATCAACTATCCGAAAATTACAAGTTGCATACAATGCTATGAGAATAATACTCACGGTTCCCAGAGGAGGGAGTGCCAGATGAACCCTTTGTCTTCCTGCTCTACCATTTGATAGAGCAAATCTTTTGGTGATTATCATGAATCTTAGTGAAAAATCGATTAAATAAACCTGAATTTTCTCTACCAATTGATTTGTTTGTGTAATACCAAAATAAAGTGTTTGTTTTCCCATCGCTGTTTCAAATTTTGACCATTTTACTGTCATTACTTTATCATTAACTTTAATCTTAACTATTTGTTAAAAAACATTTATTTTCATTTTCTTTTGTTCAAAAGAAAAGGGAACAATTTCTTAGTGTGTTAGTAAGTTAAAGGGTTAATGTTTGTCTCAGTTGGAGTGAGGACAATCAAAGCGCTGCTGAGGATTTATATGCGTAAGTTCTTGCAACGCCTGTATGTTTCCACAAACATCCTCTCACAGAGAGTTGTGCCCGTTACTCATCCAGTTTCAGGAAGCACTGGATGATTTGTATTTTAAGTGATCTATGTATTTATTGATTTACTTGTTGTGTGATTTATATGTATTTTACTTGTGTTTTATAAGGACCTGAGTCTGGTAATAAACTTGAATTGAATTGTCAGTTTATCCAAACAAAAAGATGCTCTAAAACTCAACAACGACGTTTACATGAGAGTTTTAATCCCTTTTTAATTCTGATACCATTACCGATGCTGAATCCGATACTGATACCTACACTGACCCTGAGACCCATAATGATTATGATATGGAAACTGATACTGAAAATGTTGCCTTTCTTTGCTCAGAAATTGTATATCGTACATTGATTTCTGTACTGTGAGGGAAATATAAAATATGAATAAACTGATTAACATAAATACTTGCGAAAATGCTTTTAAAATCATGATGCAATATATTGCTGAGTTTAATGAGGTTAAATAAGATTTGAAAAATCTTTTTGAATGATAAAAATTACAAATTGTAACTAAATTAATTAACTTTCTGAAGTTGAATGAACATAATGACCAAGAACCTGCTTTAAAACCATAAAATAATAAAACTAGGTATGCATGATAGGTCCGCTTCAATATCGGTATAAGCAGATGTTGCTCATTTTTTAAAATATCGGTATCCGTCTGATAAGTAAAACTGGGCTGATATTAACAGATGTTTATTTCTGTCCATTTGCGTGTTGTGATGAGAGCAGTGATTGGACGAGCAGTAAATGTTTGGACATGTGACAGTGACAGAACGGAGCATTGTGGGTGTTTAGCTGAAGAGGGGAAACAGTGTCAGGGTGTGGTAGTTTTTCATGGTGGCGCAGCATGCGATACTTGCAACATAAAAGTTGCGTGAACCAACGTTTTGTCTTATCACCTCCAGAGGTTTGTTAGCTTTCATTTAATACAGAATTTAGTCATCTTAAACTTTAAAAGAAAAACAACAATATGGGTAAATATCGGTTATTGGCCATTGCAAAAATACTAATATCGGTATCGGCCAAAATGTTCATATCGGTGCATCTCTATTTAAAACACAACATTATCAGCCTTATCACCATCAGCAGCAGCATCGTATCTGATTGGCTGCCAAGATCATGTGATGCAGAACGGACAATCTGTGGCTGGTTTTCAGTTTTTGTTGCATAAAGTCCTCTGAAGGGAAAACAAATGACAACATACAGTATGACATTCATGGCAGAATAGTCCGTTTTTATCCAATCTGCTGCGCTAATTCTTCCCTCTGTCAGTGGAAAATGCTGCTAACACCCCGTCATGGATGAATAAAAACTTCAAACACAGTGAAACTGGTTGGATTTAGAAAAATGTCATGCTGCTTATTTTGGTCCCAGCATTCAGTACGACTATGAAATGTTAGTGATGTTAACTGACAGCATCGGGGTCAGATGTGCGGCAGACACCAGGCGAAGCATCACAACACCAACACGCTGCCACTGTCTTCAGTTTCAGTCTACATGCATTTTCATTTAGCTTCAGACTGTAAAACCAAAGCCAGAACATTATGTTTTAAAGCAGGCTACCATCTCCAAACACACATTTCGACATTTTTCAGAGGATTCCTACATGTCAGACTTATTATATGCTCAACTGAGAGCAAAGTGGCATTACATCATTGTCCTCCTTTCATCTGTGAAGTAAAATGTTCATGTGCAGCTGAACCGTCCTGGAAAATACAGAATTCTCCTTTAGTTGACAATTAAATGTTACGTCCTGTAATGCGTGCTCTCGTCACAACATGCACCTTCACTTTATTGATCAAATAGATTGTTTGTTTAATGTAAAGTAGTATTACCTAATATAAATATTATATTTGTTGCCCTTTGAAGAACAAATTACACTAATGGATGAACAGATACAAATTAATGAATAAACAAACAAACAAACAATAAATAAATAAATAAAGGAACTAAGTTTGTTTTTAATAAACAAAGTTTTTAATGATCCCTACAGATATTTTTAATGAAACCAATATATATTTTAGGACTACAGTATTTGGAGATCATTGTGTGTTTGTTATTTTGTTTGGATTAGCTGACTTTCTCTGAAGTTACAAGGCTGTAAGCAAAAAGTCATTTTTGATCCCCTTTAATAAAAACATCTGTGGAAACTTAAACATACTCCTTATTAAATCACCATTTATAATTAAACTCTGCGCTTCCTTTGACTTATTTTTAAATTAATACCTGCTCCTCTACTGTGAAAATATATGCAATAAAAACTTACAGCTATGAGGGCTAAAAAGAAAAAACTAAATAATCACTAACTGACTGTCAAAGGGAAATGTCGAATTAAATCTATGCCCAGCCGTAATCATGGACCTGAGGAGCTGCGGTACATGTCCCTTATTTTGATTGCTGAACGGTGGCAACCCTATGCTGAACTACCAAAGAGATAATACTTATTCTGTGCTTTAAGTTAGGGGTTGCATCAGTGAAAATAGCATAAGTTGTGTATCGGCCATTTTACTCTCTTCCAGCACCAAAAGTGGAAAAAGGAAAAAGTATCCTGTACAATCATATATCATAACTGGTTTTATATGCTCTATTAACACATTTTTAAAACTGGTTTATAGTTTGACGTCTGCACTGTGGACAGGAGCTGGAATGGAGGCTTAAAATGGCTAAATCTCCATGAATAAAACCATTTGATGAAACATTGGTTTCACTGGTTTTGTTGGAGCTGTTTCCAACCCAGCTGACAGAGGATTACCAGATAACACCCACCTATCCAGAAAGGCTTCCTTCCGCTGAAGTCCCACAGCCAGTCCATGTTGGCTTTAGAGGAAACACTTGCAAGAGATCCCTTATGTCTACCATCACGAAGAGAGAAAAACAGAAGAGTTGTATTCTTTTTCCAAGGATGTGTAACAAAATGAAGAGACGCAGCTTTCATGTGTGACAGACAGCTAATCCAAGCATGTCCCTGATCTCCTCATCATGCGTGTGATCTGTGGATTCCTGAGAACATGCAGAAGGGTGGACTGTACCGTTCCCTGCAGGCCCTGTTAGCTGCGCTCCATGTGACCCTGTGCTCGCTGCTGAGAACGTAGCAAAGGCCGCCGTGAAAGCTCCAACCCCGAGGACACGCCTGAGCCTTCACCATCTGAGCCAAGGTGGAGATTTGCGGACATTGTGGGAAAGTGTTGAATGACTTCCACATCTCTGACTCTAACTGAAATGATCTGATGATGGTGTACCTGGTCAGTCGGAGCCCAGGGCTTCCAGGCCACGCCGTCGCAGTGGAAGAGCTGATTTGTGGTTTGGTTGAAATGAAGGAGTCCCATCAGTTCTGGCACACAAGGCTTAGAGATGGCGCCCTCACCTCCCGCCTGTAGACAAAACATGTTCATTTGTGCTGCTGCAAAAGGTTGTTACATGATAATCTACAGTAGCCTAATGTACGGAAATAAAATATGTAACAGCCAAAATGGTACAAAGTAAAGTTAACCCTTTTATATTAGGGGATTTTAATGTTTCTTTTGAAGAACTTTGAAATTCCAGTTTTATCTAAATGTGATCAGTTCACCAGGAACAATGATAAAAACATTATAAAAAAGAAGCCAAATAATTTTTTCCCACTAAATTTCTGAGTATTGATTTTGGTTTAAACAACAGTTCCAGTGAGAAGAATATGTTTCCTTATCAAGGAAGCTGATGCTGGTTAAACGGTTGTTTCATAAAATGTTGAAGGTAGAATTATTAGTGCTTTTAATGGTTTCTATGACTGGTGTTTCAAACGAAGGCCTTTAATAGGAAAATAACACAACGTCGTGGTACCTAGCACAAATTACTTATTTTATAATTTTACTCTAAAATAAAACCCTGACATGACATGGAGTCACGATCATACAGTGTTTGGGTTGAGAGATTTAAAAATGGTTTTAATGGGAGTCATTGGGACTTTGTGTACTTTTGCTAAAACCATTTTTCCAGGATGTCAGACCCTACTTTTAGGGGCGAAAACGAGAAATTGCCTCAGATTAGTAAGAGTTTAATTGAATATTTTTCAAAAAGTAGGGTCATTTAAAATTTTTTATCTATGATCAGTTAATTCTTTGCCTCCAGTAAATGCCAAGCTAAGCTAAGCTAAGCTAAGCTAACTGCTACACAGAACAGAGGTAACATCACTTTCACCATCTGTAGAGTCTTCCAGTAACGACTTTACGTTTGGCTTTGGGCGTTGAGTGGGAAGAACTAATTTAGACGCGTGCTATGGCAACAACTTTTCCAAAATAAATGTCCAATATTCGTATACTTTTTAGTGCAATGACTCTGTTATTCTTTTCATCTTTTCCTTGTAGTTTCAGTTCGGCTCTTTTCATTTACAGCATCCCAGCTTTCCAACAAACAAAAACGCCAAAAAGGGTCAATGACACATCATCCTATAGCTGTCACTGACACGGTCAAAAACTGTTTCTCCTCCCATACCAACAGCTCAGGCACATTACCTGGCTCACCTATATGCTTTTTCGGTGTTAGGCACCTCCCACTAATCAACATAAATACGTCATATTAGAATATGGTCATAAACATCGTGAAACAAAATAAATAAACAAAGAATAAAACAAGAAACATAAAGTTGGATTATGGCTCCAACACCGTCTAAGACACAACATATCACATCTTTCACTGCATTTTACATGAATGTCGTGTTTGTTGCCACATTTTCAGGCTAGCTTAGCTAGCTGTATAGAAATCCTCCATGATTGGGCAGCGACAGCATCGCACATCGCCCTGTCGGATCGCTCGTCTCCTATAAATCTGATTGGCTAGGAAATGGGGATTTGGACATTTTCAAAGCAGTCTCTGACAGACGAGGCATCAGGGATGAAAAGTCGGAAGATTTTGCCTGAAATCCTGCTGCTGACTCTAAGCTACAAAAGAAGGGTTTATCCCATATTACAAAAATGGAAACAATATCATTGTCACAGATAATATAATGTTGCTTAATATAATGAGTGATAAACAAGATATAATCATTTATGATTTAGAGTTTGGGAAAGTGGGACCCAGGTAAATAATCTGATCTTTCATTGTGAAAACGTCTGCAGACTGGAGTGTATCGTCTGCTCTCATCTCGTTGCCCAGTCGCTGAAACCCTCTCTGAGTGGTTGGAGAACCAGCGGCAAACATTGAAGAATTCTCTAATTTCTTGTTTCGTGTCGCAAGCCCCCGTGTGCATGTCCATGTGAACGAGCTTGAGTTTTCACATGAACAACTGTCACTTGTCTGAGGAGGGCGGGTGATTTTCATTGTATCGCATTAGCTCCATAGGAAATGATGGAAAAGGAACGACGTCACTCCCCCTGTGTTGAGCCCATATGACAGTGCTGACAGTGCTCCACTAAACATAAAACACTATTTCTAGTTCAGCTAAGTAAAAAAATAAAAGGCCTAATAATGTTCTACCTGTACTTATTTGATGTTTTATAGCTTTTTAGGTAATAAGGAACCGTGAACCAGGCTGGGAAACTAGTATATTATGTCAGCCTGTGGACAAGGGGCAGGATATGGGCCTTTTCACATGGCGTGCTCGGGCCCGTGCCGGGTCCGGGATCGATCATTCCTGAGTTGTGTTCACATGCCAGTGCTTGAACCAGGCTCGGGCACGCTTGGTAATGTCG
>JAVQJG010088638.1:0-31962 GCA_036024015.1 Craterocephalus amniculus | reverse complement strand
GAGCGCCTCGGGATCCCCCCGGATGAGTTGGCTGATGTGGCCGTGGAGAGGGAAGTCTGGGCTTCCCTGCTTAGGCTGCTGCCCCCGCGACCCGACCCCGGATAAGCGGAAGAGGACGGGACGGTACAGTACCATTTGTCAACATCTGTACATTTAATCTTTGAGGTGAAGTTACAGAAATGCAGCACTTTTTCAGGATATTCTACTTTTCCTGTAAGCTGACACATTTGCAGCATAACTTGTGGAGTTTAGAGTGAACAGATGCACCTGTGTGTGATCTATGGCAGCAGGTGTTTTGCGTCTACCAGCCATTTTCTGGAGGCAGGCAGCGTGTAAAACAGGAGCATTCAGCTCTGGGCCGGTACCCTGCAGGTATTAAGGATGCGTTCCACCATGCGCTGCAGCTCATCAGGTCCCAGCAACGTGTCGGATGTGGGGTGAGTGTTGTCTTCTCTGCTGCAGCCACGAGGTCAGGAATGGTTTCTTTGCATAACTCCACTATTTCCTAAACTTTGTCCCTTTGTTTCTGGTTGTTCACAACTGGGTTAACAGGTGTGTCAACCAGGTAACATTGAAGCTGTAATAAGTGCAGGAAGTGGTGGAGTTATGCAAAAAGCCAATTCATGGGGTAATCATGTGATGCTATAGAAGTCTTCCTGCTGCAACACACCTGGCTGGCTCAGCTGGTCACATCTCCTCCTGCATGGTTGCAGCTGGGCTCATTGCTGCAGCTTACCGTCTGCTTTTTTTCTACAGACCTGTGGGTGCATCTGTTCATGGAGTGCCTGAACTCAGACTGATGCACCGTGCTGCTGCTGTGGAACAGGTAACGTAAGCCTGGGGTCATGGGTTTTGTGTAAAGTGGGATTTTTATTTTGCTGCATTTTAGTTTTTCCTAAATTTAAACTTTTCTTTCTGCCTCAGGTGCTGGGCTGGCAGGAGTAGATGACTCTGGTTCTCCAGTTCTGGTATCCTGCAGGTATGGGTTTCCTGCTGCAACACCTGACTAAACCAGACTGTAATGGATTTGTGCACCAGTAAACATTTAAGCTCTGCACTGGTCTTCCAGTTACCAGCTGGTTTATTCAGGTGTTGCAGCAGGAAACTGGTACCTGCAGGACCAGAGCTGTCTACCTGTGGGGTGAACTGGTCATGTGCTGTTTCATCTTGAGGCAAACTGCTCTTGGGTAAATAGCCACTTTGTTTATTTATATTAACTATTTCTGCACCCTGCTGTAATTCTAACAGTTTACGTAAAGTTCTATACAAGCTGACTGTTTCATAGTCTTTCTTTAAAAACCTTCGATACGTATAAACGAAGTGTTTACGTAATACAAATTAAAAATCCATTCCCTTAAAAAAAACTTGCAGAATGTGAAGTTGGAGAACATTTCTTACAAAGTGTTTAAGTAGAGATACTTTGGTTTAAAAGTCTTAAAGGAGCTATACCTGATTATATTAATCTAAAACGGTTTCTGCATGGTATATTTAAACGGGTAAGTCCGTAAAAGTGCATTGATTGCACATATGTACGAGTCCAGGCCATTTTAGTTGGCGAAAGCTGCTAATTTTTATCTTTGGCGTGATGCCCTCTGTCAGTGGGCTTAACTTCCAGATTCCGCTCAGCCAGTAAGCCTTTCCCTAGGGAGTTTGGAAGTTCACCCCATTAACAGAGCGTCACACCAAAGCTAAGAATTGGCCACTTTTGATAGCTAAAATTGCCTGGACTCATACATATTGACAATCAATGAGTCACTCATATGGACTTACCCCTTTTACCACATAATACACGGTGTAGATACTATATTCTTAAATTAAAATATCAGGTACAGCTCCTTTTAACTCTTCACAGGAAAATACTAGTTTCAAAACTTGGAGTCATTTGCAGTGTTTATGAAAAATACAGTGGAACATGTGAGCCAGAGGTACAGAAAAGCACATTACAGGTTGCATGTGGTCCTAACACTTGAATTATTTCATTAGAGCTGAAATGCTGCACATGAGGTAATTCATACATTTGAATCAGGTGTTGAAGGAATGCAACTAAAAGTTTCAGTATAGTAGCTCTTGTCTGTAATGTGCACGTCTGGATAAAAGCTGCATGTCATTGCTTGACAGGAACGTGACTTTTTTAAATCGGTGCTCAAAGCTCTTGTACGTAAACAAGCACATTATGATGCTAAAAAACTAAAATTGCAGAGTTGAGACGTTCGGGAGCCGCCTTTCTCTAATGAAACTAAATTTACATTTTATTTACAAACCACCTTACAGGATGCCTGGTGGTTTGCACTGCAGCAAGAAAGCACTCAGCTCTGCCACTGTGGAAAGACATGCTTGTCACTAAACTCTCCCCACGAGTGCACCTCACTTCTGTCCTTAATTGCAAGGACAGGCTCCAGCCCACCCTGGATTAAACGGTACAACCCATCCCATGGACAAAGAATGGACTACAGACACAGTCATGTATTTTATTCCAATATTTCCTTCTAAAACTAGTTTACTTCATTTTCCTTCAGGTCAACGTTCGGTGTAATGAGAAACAACGATCTGAGGTCTGTTCAGGTGTGACTGAAGCCGGCAGTCACCGCTGATCCAACATGGCAGGAAGTCAGGTCTGATATCAAACAATACAAAAGTAGAAAAACCTGCTATCTGGCAAGAATAAGGTCAAACTGGGGTAAAATGTCCTGAAGAAGACGAAGCCTGTAGACTTATGCTTTTTTTTGTTTTTTACACCTAAAACATGAACCTTTAGCACATTAGTCCAAATGCACAGAAGAGATGTGAAGATCTATTGATCAGCCAGACTTTTTTTAGCCCAGTTGTTGCAACTCCTCAAAGGAAATTCTTTTGGTGCGTAGAACTACTTAACACTGACCTCTGAGTCTGACAAGAGAGAAAATCCTTGGAAATTTCCTCAAGGAACCATCTAAAAAGAGTACTTTCAATTGTAAAAACTATTTTTTTCCTTAAACACTTTATTAAAATGTCTTTCAGCCTGTTTCATGACAGGAAGCATAATAAGGGACGGTTGAAGACTATTGCACAGGGATGAGACGTTCTATTTTTTTGTCCCCACTTGAAGAGAAAATCATGTCCTGGATCTACAGTTTCCATCACAGAGGAGCTTTATGAACATTTATATAATGATAAAAACAATGTCTGGATGGAAAGTTTCACACAGCTGCTATCACTTAAAACCTGATCCTGTTTGCTCCAAGATAAAATTAAAATGCCTTTTTTTTTTTTTTTTTTTTTCTTTATCCCAACTTCTACACAGGATCCAGGAAAGGAAAATTGTAGAGTTTTAGGTGTTGAAGCAGAAGAAGTTTGTGCTCCTTGGTGAAGACTGGCAGAAATGTGGCTCCATTTTCCAGACGAAAAGGTTTATGGATATAAAACTAGACCATTTAATAAATACAAAAGAGAAATGTATCACTCGTTAAACATGAATTAATGGGAGTATGTCCGGATATTAATCAGAAATGAAACAGTTGCAGTAAAACCGATCGGCCACCTCTTCTCTCTGGTTTAAATTGCACCTTGTCTAAAAACAGCCTTCCCTCCTGCCGAGTGTTATTTTTAAAGTGCTCCTCCTAACATATCAAATTACTGTCACAACCCCGTGTGATAAATCTCACTCGCAGCAGGGAAGACTTCAATCCTGAGGCAGTGGAGCTTTTCCCTTCCTCCACAATCTCCCGACGTCCCTTTTTGAAGAAGGAAAATCCACTTTAAAACCTTCTGACAGCAACGTAGAGCAAAATATTCCCTTAACTTTGGTCTCTTGTTACCACGACCTCATGTTTCTGTCCTCAGTTCACTTCTTGTGACACACGGAGCTCCCAGTAGCTACTATTTAGCGGTGAGACTGCAAGTTAGGGAAAGAATATAAAAAACAAAGGCCATGTCACGATTATTTACAGTCAGTCAGATAAATAAGTCAAGATCGGCCATTTTCTAATGACTAGTACAGGTGATTATCTAAAAACTAGTAAATCTATTGTGGAAGTTTGATTAAAAAAATTTGTTTTATAGCACAATTGAACACATGAAGTAATTAAAAATCAGATTCAGTAGTTCTCCATTATTTACCTGATGGTAGGAGCAGAGGGGGAAACTTATCTTTATCTGCATTTTAAATAAGACGTGGATGATTCTGAATAACTTCATTAATGACTAATCGACTAATGGATTATTTAAACTGCACACTGAATCCACAGCTTTATGAAAAATGGGGACTGTTTTTGTGTCTGCTGGGTAAAATAAAGTGAGCTGACCCGGAAACTAGCCGCAGCTTCAGCAGGAATCACTAAACCCTGAAGGAAATGTTGCTTCAGAGGCAAAAAGGCCCGACTATCAATATTTAAGAAACATGGATGGAAACAGCTGCTGTAAACTTATTTCTCTTTCAAAGTAGAATTACGATCCGCAGGAGTTTATCCTGGTAAAATCTGGTTTGCTTTGAGGAGGATGGAGATACCAAACAATAAACGTTGTGAAGCAGCTGCAGATGGTTCAGAGGTGAAGTTTGTTGGACGGGAGACAAATAAGGGACGAATTATGGATTCAGCATTTCAAAACCCACAAATATTTGTCCTCTTAAACTGGCAACTACTTTGTGTTTATGTTATACTTTAGCAACATACTTCTATATCGACACGTCTGAAAAGCCTCTATGACAACGTAAAGACTTCAGCCATATCTGAGTGGTTTTCCTAAATGCTTATTGCAATATTTAGAATTTGAAAACCACAAACTTCCTGAAATAGGACGTATGTGTCCTTGAAAGCATTAGATTTTTATATATCTGCCTTTATAAAAGATAAAACCCTGTACATATTTCATTTCTGTCACTATTCATGGGTAAAATAAATCTGTGAAAACATCTACCTCCATTAAATGGCGCTTGATCATTTGGGTTTTAAAAGGCACACAGCCAGCTAACCATTTCTAAAACCCTCTATCTGAGAAAAATAAAATGAGGACACTTAGGCTAAGGATACAGATTGCCTGGTTAGCACGCTAACATACTAGCATTTCATTACTTGGAGTTTTAGTAAACTGTAGTTAATGGTGCAGAAGAGAAATATATTACATTTCTAACTATAAACAAACTGTTGGTTAGATTAAATCAGCCATGACGTGAACCCTTCGCAACACGCCAACAGCCTTTGCACGTCGAGTCCAAATTCTCTTTTTCTGTTAGCTGTGATCATAATAAAAGAATAAAAAAAGTTGATCCTGGGTCGGTCCAGGCTGACGTGCAGTATTTAGCCATAAAGTGCTGCATGCTGGGAAAAAAACGGGTCACTTCCTCTGATTTCTTTTCATGTGCAGTGGCTCTTTGCGCTCTAAAAAAATATCAAAACACAGGAAATTTAACCTGACAAATAAAAATCAGACAATAAATATGGCTTTGGTGTGCAAAGGCCTCGGAAATGCAGCTCGGAAATCCGGCTTGTGCTCAGCTGAGTGCTGCTGAAAGAGGTAAAGACAAAGATTTAAGTGAAATCCAACGTTCTGCGATGTTTTTTGGTCGGTACGAAGCCGTCAGACCCCGACTCGTCTCCGTGCGCGGCTTTACGGAGGTGCTTATTTTGGCATTTGTTGTGTTTGGTGCCTTGCTCAGAGACACACCTGCTCGTCTCGTAGACCACGGCACGCTTCAGTCTATCAAAGATCGCAGCGAGGCCACTAAGCTGATCCCCACCCAGACGCTCCAGCAGGGCCGCGCCACGCCGCCGCCTCCTCCCAACCCCAGTCCCACCTGCAGCGTGTCGTTGCATGTGGGGGTGGGAGCGGCGTGGGTGAGGTTAGCTTGGCTCGGCTTGGCGGTGGCGGGGCCGCTGGTCACCAGGATGCGACGCAACCTGAAGTCGTGCTTCATGGCGGAGTAGCGATCGGGACCGTACGGGATGTGGAGGGTCTCCGTCAGAACCTCGTGGCCCGGGTACGTCACCTGTCCGAGACAAAGGCGTCCATGAGGGAAACAAATGTGGGGAGGCGAGGGGGGGTTTGGATGGGTGAATATTTACGGTGAAGGTGTAGCTTCCAGGCAGCAGCAGCCTGTAGTATTCTCCATGCTGATTGGTCCTGAAAGGACACATGTTCCTCCGACCTTCCACCTCCACCATCGCGTTCTGCACTGGCGTGCCCGACCCATCCATCACGCGACCTTTCACCCCTACATGCACAAGAAGAAGTATTGATTAGGGAACAACCGATACACATATTTGGGTTTTTTTTTAATTTGATATTAATGATGACATGAATGCAAATATGGGTAATATCCAGAATATGATTCAAGACAAAAAAATAGAACACTACAGAATCAAAATGAGCTTTTACTAGTTTTAACTATAAAAACATGCAACCCATGTTTGTTTTACTATTTTATTGCTTTAACATTTTATTGTTTTTTTGTTTGTTTTATTGGCAATGTTTGTGTGTCTGTCATGAGAGCACGGATGAAAATTAGCATTGTGCTAAATCTGGTTTAATTATTGTACATTTTTGTCCATGAATATGCATTGTCCCATTTTTTAATGTAAATATAATTAAAAGAAAATGTTTATGGCACAACAATTGACAAGACCTTTGTGTCATTAGATGAGTTTTCATCAACATTATTTAACAAATAAAAACTGAATTTATATTTTCATTTTTCAAAAAAATGATATTGCGTTTGTGTAATGTTGAAATAAACAAAATATCAGCGGGCTAAAACTGGATTCAGTGATATCAGAGAAAGTTGATGGAAGAGATCCACATCAACATAATAAAAACATGTTTTTATTTTAAAATGCCTGTTTTCTTGTTATTCTGGGACGGCTACTACGAGAGCTGCACTGTCTATCGATGAAAACACACGAAGCCACGGAAATAAGTGTCTTACCATACCACAATACCAGAAAAAAATGTAAATATCGGCCAGCCGATGAATCGGTTTTGGTCCTGGCTGTGTTGGATCCGGACCGGAAGCGGAGAGGAACTCACCCAGATGGACCTGCTGCATGAACGCCAGCAGAGCCTTCTTGTTGTCGGACCACAGACCAGGAAGTTCTTTAGATGGAGGAAACTTGCAGCAGGAAATTTCTAGCGTTATCTCCAAACATTGAGCCCACACGTAGTTGTAGTCCTGCATCCCACCTGCACACACACACACACTTGTCAATAAACTGATATTTATTCTCTTCTAAAGCAACAGTTTTCCAGGTTTTCTTTCATTGACAGACATCAAAAAGCTCCAAACTACAGAGCAAATAGCAAAGAACCAGTTTAAACTGGATCTTTACGTCATCTATCCCTTTTCTTTAGTTTCATCTCTGAAAATCAGCAAACATGATATGTATTTTGTTGTGTTTCAGTGAAGATTCTGCAAGAATTCACCGATAACATGAGTGTGTCGGCTTCTCCTTGTCGGCTATTTTCAGTCCAAAGGATGTGAACATTAAACTGAGCGATGAGGCTTTTAGAAAATTGACTTCTTAAGAAAGTTTCCTCTCATTTTTAAGTGTTTGTTTCTTCAGACGCCGAGTAAGATAACATTGAGTTTTCCTTCATCTTATAGACTGTGATTGTTGCTGTAAATGATGTTCAGATGCTTTGATCGAGATGTAGCAATGATTCGATCTTAAATTAAATCAAAGTTAAAATATAATTTTATAAATATAAATTTTTTTGTTAAAGTGTGTAACTTTAACACTTCAGTTTGTCTTAAAAAATCTAAATTATTGGCATAAAATGAGAGATTTACTGGCATGCTGACCTTCCAGCGGGTACCACTCGTATCCGTTGGTGATGCCGTCCAGGAAGGGCCTGCTGTCCTCACAGCGGTCACCGAGGTGCATGGAGGCGTGATTGTGGGAATACACCTTGGCCAGGTGAACAAACACATCATTGTCAGGGGTAACGCTGGCTGTGCCCACCAGCTCGCCGCCTGCAGAAAGAATTAGACTGAACCATCTGTCGTCGGCCAGCAGAGGGCGCGCTAACGCAGGCTAAAAATACATCTGGAAACATAAAAGCTGATTTTTGTACCAAAACATGATCAGCACACTGATGTTTCTAAACTTTTGTGTTTTATCTGGTGAGATGGCCGGGTTTGTTTACCTCCGTTGCTGTTGTCATAGGGATAGCTGACCACCAGAGCTCCTCCGTGGAGGTTTGCAGAGAGAACGAAGGTCTCCGTCCTCAACCAGCCCATCACGGCCCTCACCTGGAACACATAAAAAAGCTTAAATATGACTCTAAAAGATAGAAATGCTGTACTTATCGGTGAGATCAGGAGGAATTGGGGATATTTTTAGACAGATGAAATAAAATAAGCAGTAAACCTTTGATATTTGGTGTCAGGGTTGGTGGTAGCTGACCAGCTCATTTTACTGAACCACACATGGATGATGAGTCCGGCTGTTTCCTTATCAACCTCCACCTTTCCCTACTTCCCTCCCAACATCAACCACAGCCAAACAGGACCAGTCTGAGTCATGAAAACACTGAAAAATCACCCCAAAAAAAAAAAAAAAAAAAGGGATGTGGTGCTAAGAGACCAGTTTTCCTGGTTTGATGGTTCCAAATAAATTATTTTTATCCAAATTGTTTGTTTATTTGTAATTGAATAAAAACCAGTGTCTGTTGTTGGTTAGTTTTTATTTCTATTTATATAAAATAATTTTGAACTAAAAACACATTTAAAACACAATCAAAACTTTAAAAGCTTGAAAATATAAGAGGATGAAGTCAAATGCTTATTCAATATCCTGATGAAAGACTGCAGAAGTTTCACTATAACACGCAACAAACTAGAACGAACTTATAATAAATAGATTAATTAATCTTTTTCATCTCCTCTAGGATTAATATCTGGGAAGAGGGACTGGTACCCGAGTGGTGGGAGGAGACCACTTCCCCCTGCTCGAGCCTAATTAATGTCGCTCACAGAATTTGACTTTCCAAGTTTAAACTTGGAAAATCCACGAGCAACGCTGCTATTTGGTCAAGAAGTCTCGACCGACCTCTGACCCCGGCATCTTTTATTCTTCTCTAGGAGGAAATAAACATCCTGCTTCTGCATCTCGTGGCTTGTATGACCTCCACCTGTTGGCTGAGAGAACTAACGTCTTTTCTCTACCGAGACAGAATTAAACGCATTAAATGAAAACAATCTGACCTCTTTACAAAAACATTAGATTTTATTTCCTTAGTTCTGTTCAGTCCTGAGACGACTAGCCAATCACACGACTGCATGGAGCAGGTTTGGACCTTTCTTTTCACGATTAGGTGATAATTTATTTAGAAGAGTTTTTTATTTATTTTGTTTATAGTTATATAAACAAAATATAAGCATGCATATTTCCTTTCAATTTATTACGTCCACATTTTAGGACGTACAAAAGAAGATGGAAAATAAAGAAAAACTAAATGTACACCGCATAAATCAGAAATAAAACATATAATTTCCTCGAGTTCAAACATGCTGTACATGTAACCCTCCTTAAACAGAGTTGGTGTATTATCCTAATAAATAAATAAAATCATAGATAATTGACAACACAAGATAACACAAGCCTTTCCCAGTGTCTGGATCAGTAACAGAAGTGCTTGTTGGATCTGTCTGCATCAGCACTTCAGCTCCACCATCAGCACACCGAATTAAGCATAAAGTAATCGTCTGTAAGATGCTTTTAATAAAGAACATGTGATTTTTTTCTTTGTTTTACCAACCAAAATGTACGGAGCCCACAAAGGAACACAGAAGGAAAAAAATCTCTTTAATTTGGCTGTGCACCAGAAAGTATCTGGTGAGCTTCTAATGAGAAAAACTCTCTGTATGAATGATGTGCGGGTGTTTAGAGGACATGTTAATATCTTTTCGTGAATGAAAGTAGTAACTTGATCTCTTATGTGTATTCCTTTAAAACTTCAAAACCTGTTAGAAGTGTCTTTCGGAGATTATTTAACGGTGACATCAGGCATTTGAAGGTGAGTCCAATGTAAAAATGAAGCTTGAGTAATTTCAATTCCACGTATAATTAAAATGAATGGTCTCCTGTGTGGACATCCACGCACATCGCCGGGTAGTTTCTTGTGCGCACGAGTAATAAAGATACATTTTTTCTCCTATATTTCCCTTTCTGTAACAATGTCTGATTAGTGCATGAGTTAATTTTGGGACTTCACAGTAACTGTTAGCAGTTGATATTATACAACGCAATCATGACTGACCTCAGCTTCTCTCTTCTCCTCTTTTAGGGGCTGCCTCCTTCGCAGGCCGGCGAAGGCGTCGGGAAAGTTCCTGTTCAAATCGATGCCGTTGTAGTTGAACCTAATAGAGACACAAACATATAATCGGCAAAAGCAGATGCTGTCAGTTTCTGCTCCTTTCTGAGTTTCTTTCAGCCGGACATGAAAACATGGCGATGCACCGAGGAAGAGGAAGCAAACAGTTCAAATAATTTTGTTCAAACACCTTTTTACCAACTTGATACGAGATCTTCAAGGTTGAGGAAAACTTCTTGTAGTTTCCTGCAGTTTGTAGGTGGGATGGAATAAGACATACTGTCGCTCTTTTAATGGGAACGCAGCAGTAAGTGAGTCTGCAGCACATCCAGCACAATGCAACCTGGCATCCACAGCCTACTAACGTTACAGGCATAGAAGTTGCAACATTGGGTCTTTTTTTTTGGCATCAAAACAAGTAAAAACCAGTTTAAACTCCAGTTATTTCTCCATCCTGGTTGAATCATGATGTTTCTGGCAGGTTTAAGCAGGTTTCACCCTCATAGGTACCCAATGTGTTTCCACCCCATCTATTATTTATACTGTAAACTTGATGCATAAAACCGGTTTTTATTTTTTTTACATTTCATACTATCACGGACACGTTTTTTTTGTGTTACATATTTATGTCAAAAGCAACATCTGAGACTAGAAAAATCCAGGATTTCCCATAATGATATGAGTAACAGTAGACCTGTTAACTGCGGCTTCCTGCTTTACGAAAGTTTTCTCCGACTTCAATCAGACCGTGTTTATTCTGGAAAGTATTTATTAAAACATGCCTCTTATCTCCGACTAATTTACTGTAAATATTCCCACATTTCACGTTTAAAAGGCCTGAACGATGCCTTTAATTGAGCTGCTGCCACGGCTCCAGTGAGCACGGCATGGATGTGGAAAATGGTTTCCCACGATCCTCTGACTGCGTGCAGGAAGTTGGCGCTCTTTCCTTAAACTGCAGCTGCAGAGATCAAATGTCAGGACAGATTTCTCAGCTGCATGATTGTGTTTTTATGCCGACACTCTGATCATGATAAGATGTTTAAATCATCTCATTTCCCGCGGGGAGGTGTCGGTCATATCAGGACCAGCTTTATCTCCGTCCCAACAAGCAGCTGGGCGAGATCATCCCTTTAAATCACACCCAAACATTTGTCAAATATTGTGAAATGTTTCCTTATAAGGGCTGGAAAGAAGTGACCGTGAACGCAGCACACACTCCATTTAGCGCCTGCTGAGGTGAGTCCTCCTAACGAGGCTGTGCGAACAGATTTTCCCTCCTCCCTTGTGACAAATATGCCGACGCACAAACGCGGCCGTCTCCTATAAACAGTGCAGAAGAAGAAGTCAAAACACACATAATTGGATGCTTAAAGGCTTTAACTGTGTCAGCGATCCGTGCGTGTGATATTTATCTGCACTGTGTGTGTGCGGCTTCCTGCCAATCAGAGTATTTTGGGTGTTGGAGCGTTACAGAGTTCAGGCACAACAAACACGCTGACTGCATGTGTGGGTAAACTTTAACAAACGGTTCATGTTCACTGACAACTTTTATCTGCTGAGTGTTTATTTAACCACTCAGTCTCCATCTTAATGGGGTTTTATTCCCACTGGGGGTTCTAAGTGAGGCCTTTTAGAACTTACACTTTTAAATAGGAAAGTACTAAAATGTATTTTAGATTCAGCTCTCAGACAGGCCAAACAAAAAGAGCTGAAAGAGTCAGATTTCTATAGGGATGATCTCGGCTCCTTTCCAGCTCTGTAGGTGGGTTGTACGGATGTAGGATCTGGACTGCAGGGAGGTTAAATGTTGAGTTTATTACCAGAAACAGGGTTTGGTTAGTACCAGGAGACGAAAGAGAAACACAGAATGTCTTGCTGATGGAAGCTGATACATCACATTTATACAGCAAATTCTCATAGAAGAAAAGAATTGCAGAGAGGATTATTACTAAAAATCATTAATTTAAAAATTTAAAAATATTAAATACTTTATCATAATATCTTATTTGTAATGTTTAAAGTTACCTCAAACCTGTTGAAAGGAAAATTTCAGATTTCAGAATTTGCTGTTCACTGAAAAATACAGAAATCTTCAGGAAACTATTTTAGAACCACATTAAGGGATCGTTGCGTCTGTGTGCAGGGAAACAAGAGGTTATATAAAAACTGTATTTAAAAGAAAATTCAAAGCAGTTTTATTAAACAAATGTAATCAAAAAAGGTGATGATGGGATGAATACCCAATACTAGTATAAACACTAAATGAATGAATGAGCTGATTTGATCTGTTAGGTGGAAAAAGGGCAGAAAACATAAGTTTTAACTTCTTGCTGCACCTTTTTATTCATTCATTTGCTGAAAATTTATTCAATTTAATTTGATTTTAAAATAAAAAGAGAATCTTCTGTCCTTCAAGTTGGAAAAAAAACGACAACAAGGGTCAGTCTGTTTGCTCATCACTTCTAGTTTCTATCATTAACTGAGCCATTAATATAAAAACAACTGGAGATAAACATCTGAAGATAAACCTTTTTCTCTTTAAACTGTCATTTCAACACAAAGAAAATCTTTACTTGGTCTCTTGGTCTGACTCCTAGAAAAACAAGAGCATCTGGAAGCTCTGATAAACTGATATCTAATAATAATTTTCACTTTAAAGGTGACAAAAACCTGAATGGTTCTTCTACATCGGGGTTGTCTGAGGTGGGGCCTCCACAGCCGCTGTCCTGCAGGTTTCAGAAGTTTCCTGAATCAGATTATTGGTTCAACATGTTTGGGAATCAGCGAAACATGTAAAACCTGCAGGAATGTGCAGGTCTGGTATTGGGAAACCCCTGTTCTAAAAACTAGTGAATATTTTCCTTCTTCAGCATTTTCAGTCAGGACAAACATTAAAATGTGACTCCATTAAAAACCCAATACGAGATTTTATAAAAGTGCAACTAAAAAAAAATCCAATCTAAACTATTCCAACTCTCTCAATCTCAGATAACAGTTATTATTCACAATTTTGGTGGCAGGATGGAACTTTACATTCTGAGGTTTCTGCAAACCATCATCCAAAACATCCAAAACTAGGAGCTAAACGGGGCTGAAAGGCTCCAGCCATCATTCAGTGTGATTACAGGTGTGTGTGTTTGTGTACCTGCCCTGGCTGTACTGGCAGTGTGTGCCCGCCTCGTCGAAGCCGTCGGGGTTCATCGTTGGCAGGATGTGGATGCGAGTGCTGTTCAGAAGCTGCAGCGACCATGTTTCGTTGTTGCGGTACCCCCGAACCAGGTCGTCGATTAGCTGGAGCAGCAACACTCGGCCGAGAACCTAAAACACACACATGAACCTTTAAGCCTCTGCGGCATATTCAGCCGATTCTGGCAGCACCTCTTGATGTAACAGCATGAAGAAGCTCGACCTTTAAGCAGGAATATCTGCTTCTATCAAACTTTATTTCTAAAGTGCTTTTTCATGCGAACAGCAACACAAAATGCTTTACACAATAAAACAATTCATGGATATTATAAAACAAGCCAATGCCAATCTGATTGGTGGAGTTTGACTGGAATTGGCTTCATCATCATTCCTGAGGTTTCTTAAAGCGGCAGCAGAGAAATGTGAAGCCGATACTCATACAGATACAGATGCTCATTGTTTGGAGGGTAATGAAAAAAATCTCCCACTTCGTTGAACTTTATACATGTGTAGCACATGCATGGGCGTAACGGACGGGGGGTTCGCCGGGGGCAACGTCACACATTTTAGCTTTTATAAGTTAGGTTTACCTCAATGACAACTGTGAGGGAGGGAATTTATTTATAACTCATCTGTTTAGATATTATTAACTCTAAAGTCTTACTTAAATTATTTATAATTAGGGGCATGGCCTTTTGATTGACAGCTCGTAGCTACAGGCAGCTCAGAGTATGATGGGTGTTAGCGTGTTTAGCGTGCACAAAGATCATCTGGACCAGGGTTCAGCCCCTCTTTTCTACAGAACTGGCTATCGTTCCTTGGCTATGTGTATTAGAAAGGCGGACATTGACCTAAAAAAATGTTGAGACGCTCTGACTTAAAGGGAAAATATCATCGCAATTCCCCCAGAGTTACACGCCACCGCTCCTGTCATGTCATGTTAACATGTGAAAGCGCTCTTCAAACTATTTTTAAGGGTTAATCAAACATGAATTATTCTAAATTTAAAAAGGAGGAAGTGCGTCACGTTTCCTCCAAACATTGCCTCATCTTTGTTAAACTGATGAGCCTGTTTGTCATCTTTTGATGGAAACAACGGGGGAGGAAATGAGCTGTGAGTCAGAGGCTGTTTGGACGGAGGGGGTCGGATAAAAACAAGAAACGTCTGTCAATGAATGCCAGCTCCAGGAATGAGAACAAGAGAAGGGTGGGAAAGGTGAGAAGGTGTGTGTACAAAAGCATCACACACACACACACACAAGTCGGGGCTGGCTCAGCCTCCGGCCATCTTTCTTCTCCACTTCATCTCTTGTCTAAACTTTTTCCTCTCAGCGAAACACACCTTGTTCTTTACAATCCAGGAATTAGTCGGTGATCTTCGATATCTTTATTATGACTGGAGGGTAACAATCAGCGGCTAATAAATCAGAAACAAATCTGTTTTAGGAGACAGAGAGCTCCATGGTTGCCTATAAAACGCCTCAATGATGCAAGAAGTACTTTTGTCCTCCAATCAGACTGTTCTGACTCAGTCCGACATACTTTCACTCTGAGTTTTACTTCCCTGCAGGCAGAGTGAATCCTTCATTCTCCATGAATGAATCTCCAGCATCGTCATCATTAACGTGTGTTTCTCTTCTTTCTGACCCCTCTTTCTTGTCCTCTCCACCCCCACCCGCTCCAGTAACAACTGGTTGTGCTTTTTCTCTCCACTGTTGCCACCTGCATGCCCAGAATGCTGAAACCACTTGATGCAATGTGATTCCTTTAGAAGATATTCTCTCTAAACTGGAAATATGATGTTTTTACAACCTGGAATAAAGTGGACCGTGTTATGGATGGATTATAATTTGGATTACAAAGAACTGGATACGGCTGTAACTTTAAAATAGCCATGAATCGACATGAATAGAAATGAAGCTGAAATATAATCTCATTTACACGATTGCTTATGGAGTGCTTTCATGCAGTTAATGCAGCGTACCAAGAAAAACTGAGGGTCATCGCAAACTTTACAAAACCTACATCCCATAAAAACTTACAGGAAATTGAAATCTTTGCATCAACGACCAAATGCTTTAACTGGAAATCAGATGTAAAAAGTGATGGGAAATTTAAGGTGCAGGACTAAATAAACTAATTATACCTTTTTAAACGTTTGTTGGAGGCAGTGCTTCAGCTACCGAGTAGCCGTCAATCAGTCCAACGCTCTGCAATTCAAAGCCTTGCTATAACAAACCTCTTGTTGCAACTGCGGTGTCTGAATTTCAATGGATGCTCAAAGCAAAACAGTTCAGACAACCTTCTTATTTGTGGTATTACATTAAAGGCCATGGGGTGTATTTACAACTACAACTAAAAAGGTTTAGAAAAATATAAACTATTTTCCAAAATTAAACTAAATCAACTGAACACTGTGTCTCGGTACACTAGCCCACTCTTAAACACACATTTTAGTGCATCGTATGTTCACACACACACATTTAAGAAAAATCTCATTGAAAGTACCAGGATGCTCCCTTAACATCAGCCAATGGATGCCATATTGCTATGTCGAGGAAGGGCTGACTTATAGCAACGTAAAGTTGGGACAATATATGTTAACAGTTTTTAGCTGTTAAATACCTAGCGTAAACAAGTTATACATGCTACAAGTTATTAATGGTGAAGTTCCAGTAGGTTCTACGTTACAGAGCACTTGTGTATTGAGACTCACTCTTAATCTTGAGCCAACCCAAAGCTTGTTAAAGGAAACAAAGAGCCGTCTGGATGCAACATATTCAAGATAAGTCTATTACACAAAAATCTGTCTCCAGGTGTAAAGCAAAATAAAAATAAGATAAAATAATAATAATAATCCGTAACTCATTACTCAATTAATTAACAAATATTACACTTAATAAATTGGATTAAATAGTAGAATATAAAAACAAAGAAAAATGTTTTCATGGTGGTTATTAATGACATGTCACATCAGCTGTGATGATCTGAAGCAACCTTCGGCCGGTGGACGCGTGTTTATCTCTCTGTGCATTAGCAGCTGGAAGCTAATGCACAGAGAAGCTGGAAAGTGAAGGTGGGCCTTATTTAAACCTTCCTCCGAGACAACAGCAGAGGACAGGAGAGGCTTTGTGCAGTTTGCAGCGGAGTTGATGCAGGGAAACGGCCTCCATTGAACCAAACACAATGTTCGGCCTGAGAAAATATGCCGCCAAGTTTTAGATGTAAAGCTAACAGGGTGTGTGCACAAGTCAGATCTAAGTAAGAAACATATCAAGTATAAGTTTTCCCCCCGACTTGAAATTGTTCATATTTTTAAAAAAAAACTTTTACAACATTTATCTTAGATATTTACTCATTACAACCTAAACATGAGGTTTTCCAGACATTTCTATCAACATGTAGTGTTTATTCACAGACTCCACCCATCTTTTTATTATAAAAATATCCTCATCACTACTATGCTGCTAAGAGACCTCCATTTACACCTGGACATGATGATGAAGCCATTTCCTGTCCAACTTTCCACCAATCAGAGCTTAAATTGAGGGTAATGTACAATCAGGAGCAGCAAAAGATTAAGCAGTGAGCAGAAAGAAGGAAACCTGGTCCTTTATGGCTGGAATAAAGCAGGAAGCTGAAGCTGATATGGAAGTTTCTAAGATGTGAGAGAATGATGAAAATATATTTGGTAGATTAAAAACAGCAGAAATTGCAGTTTAAAGAGACACGGGCAGAAAGAGACACGTTTTCTGGCACGAGATATTTCCAGAGAGCCGTTCTGGTTCAGAGCTGCTGCTGTGCAGAGAAAACATGGACGACGGAGAAGATAAAAAAGGAAGAAAACGGTTTAATTAAGATGTCACTTTGTTTAATCCCGCTGCCTCTGAGCTGGAGTTTCTTCATCTTCTCGATATAAATGATGGAGTCGGTCGGCCTCCCGGGAAATAAACTTTAAACTTTCCAGTTCAGTATGACCAAGGCGTAAATGTGTGTGTGTGTGTGTGGACTCAGATAAAAAGGTCTTTTTCCGGACGTTTCCTCTAGACGACACACCCTTAGTAACTCTGTGTGTGTGAGTGCAGGCGTGACTTTTCCCTTCAAGGACATTTCCATCGACTCACACATGAAGCGTGATCAGCTGTGTGCTGTAACCACAGCAACCAGACGGCGGTCAGGAGCCATTAAAGCTGCACTACGAAACATCCTGACCTTAAAAATTCTGGTTTTGATGGCAGAGACAATGATGATGGACATTTCTGGAGAAGATGCAACTTAATACTTTATTGCCGAAGCAACATTTTCTTTTTCTCCTGGTGAAAAAAAAATATATATACGAGTATTATTTCATTTATCTCATTCTCAAAGTGTTTTTATTCTTGCACTGGAGCGTAGATCCTCTCCAATCTCACTGTTCGCTGAGATGTATGACCATAAACATCTATTCTACTCAGGCTCAAACAGAAATGGGTTTCTGTTTCTTGGTCTGGTTGGTGTGATTGTGCGACTGTCCCATGTTGTATACTGTGATTTGCTGCATGTACATTGTATTTACTATCAAATACATACATCTAAGATTTAGTATATACTTTATTATTTCATAGATTTTGTCCAGACGAACGTCCCGGCTGCAGGATGAATGCGGTCCGTAGAGCTCTTTTGTTTCACGAGGACTTCCTGTTGGTTCTGCTGCTGAATTAATATCCTCAAATCTGCTTTCTAACGTTTGGATGTTGACTCAGCGTACTGTCTGGGAATAATAGCGGCAGTCTGCGGTCTGCAGACAAAAGGGTGTGTGGAGTGTGTCCATCTCTTTAGTCTCCCTTTAGTCCTGCTTCCTGTTCACAGCGAGAGGTTGCTCTGTGTGTGTGTGTGTGTTCTCACCTCATTTCCATGCATGTTCGCCACATATTTGAACTCCGGGATGCCTACGGTGTGACGGAGAGGGCTAACCCCCAGAGCTAACACCCACAGCTGCTGACCTGAGGAGCACAGAGAGCAGGCGCAGCTTTTTAAGATGGAGAAGCAAAGTTTGTACTGGGAACACTGGGAATAGACTGGAAAAAGATCTGAAAAATGATCTGCTCCTTGAGAGAAATGGGATCAATTTAACCGGAGACCAACAGAGTCAACATGTAAAATCTAAACCAAAAAGCAAATGCAATCCCAAGGAGGAAAGACTCCTGCAACCATCTTAGAAAAACAGGAATAAAGTTGTCGGTCTGGATTTTAAGGCTGTAATGACTCATCAATATGAATGATTAAGTCACTTTTTGTGCCCCAAACTTTGGGACAACCGCCTTAAAAAACATCGAAACAACAATTCTGTAACTGTTAATAGAGTGTGTTTTGTGCAATTTCATTTGGAAGAATTTTTTCTTTATATTTATTTTCTGTTGTTTATATTTTCTCTCTTGAATAACCAACAGAGTTGAACACACGATGACCGGGACCACACAGAGGTTAGATCAGGATCAGCTGCAGCACATACTTCACTGATGTCGTAGTTTTTCCATCATCGGTAGACCAAACTGGAGCTTTCTGCCATTTCATTGTAATTCTCAGCAGACTGAAGATGATTTAGTGCATAAATGGGATGTTTTTAAGAGCAATCTGCATCACTGGCAGGATCAAATGGCTCTCCTCCACAATTTAAGTTGTTTATTCCGTGTGAAATTAACATTTTTAATCACAGGTGCAGAAAGTCTGCAGGTCCTTCTGGCTCTGAAGCATCGTTTTCATCCTTCTACAGAAAAATTTCCATGTCAGAACGACAACAGAACAGACCGCAAAAGATTGAATGATGGAGGCTCTGCAGGACTTTGCAAGTCTAACACACACACACACACACACACACACACACACAGATACACACACACACAGCAGTGAATCACAGTTATGTGTGAACAAGTCATCACAGCAACCTGAAGGAGAGATTTCCTCACTGCAGACTGGCGGGATGACAACCAGCTATGCAGACACACACACACACACACACACACACACACACACACACACAAGCCATGCACACGCACACGCTGGAAGCGAGCCAGCTGGTGTCCTGGATTACCTCCGATTAGCCGTGTGTGTCTGTGTGAGTGTGATTAGCTGGATTAAGTCGTCCCAGATTAAATGAACCGCCGGTTACTCGATCGCACAGACAGTGTCCCGGTTGCCATAGCAACTGACACCTGATGCCTCATCAGTTAAATACCATCCTGTGTATGTGAAGTTGCTCTTCAAGCCAAATAAAGGGACTTCATGTTAACGACCTGCGTTAGAAGTAAAGTTGTGGCATCCATGTATCGATTTTCATTCAAAAAAGTCAAGTTTCAGCGGAGAAAAGGCAACTGCATGCTTATGAGTTCATAAGATATGTGTAGCACCGTGACTGAGAAGGTGTTTTGAGTTAAATAAAGTCACTGTTTCGACGAAAGTAGCGTGGACTCAAGTTGGCTTCAAACATGGCTGAAGAAAAGACGTAAATGAGCTCTGACTAAATGATTAAAGTAGTTTGAAGTAACGCATGATAGGCAATATGAGTGACGCTAATCTGATTACGTAATAGGATATTATAACGCGCTAGATTACAATTTATTGGAATTTGTAGTTAGATTACTGTAACGTGTTACTTTATAACGCGTTTCTGGCATCTCTGTCTGTCGGTGGCAGAGCGCCGATGAACTTTGACCTCTGGGGAACTGGCTCATCGGTTAACGGTAAACTGAAAAAAGTCAAGGTTTATTAAAAACTGAAAACAACAGAAGCAAAGATGTGACATTATCAGTAGCTTTAAGGGCAGTCGGCTCAATACTTTTATCTTTTAAAATATCGATTCTTGCAAAAAATTTTTTTAACAGGAATCTTTTCTCTGATGTGAATCAGATTGTTTCTGCACACCTGTGATCCACCTGTAATTAATGTCCATTAGAGAGAGGTTAGGTTAAACAGGAACATCAAAACTAATTTTTTTGCTACTTTTGTATGAAAAATGCTTGAATCTTAGATAACGTCACAGTGGATTTACTGGTTTTTCCAGCTGCTTAAACTGCAGATATTTAGAAATTATTCCTGCAACCTCATTAGGTTACAGAACATGTTGTAACTCCCATTCAGACATCAGCAGGCGGGTCCTCACCTTTCACCGACGTGCCGATGCTGTACAGGTGCGTGATGTCGGGGTTCGATGCGTTGACCTGCAGGAGGTACTGCTCGATCTCACGGTTGTTGTGGTAATGAAACTCCAGCGTCCAGGCGGAGGTGAGGAAGAGGAGGGGGAGGAGGAAGGATGGTGGCATCTCTGTGGAAGGAGCTGCAGGAGGAAACCCGGTAAATACTTCATGATGAAGATATGAGCTACATGCACATATTTAATCTCTTTCAAAACTCAGAAGTACTAAAATCCAGTCAGACATCGCTGCTCTTTAAGCTCATAGCTCAATTTTAAATCTTCTGAGCTTTAGATGATCAAACCCTGAAATTTCCAGACATTTATTGCAATTTTATTGCTTCTCTCACAGCCGCAAGAAAACAATGATTCTTTTTTTTTTGTTGCAGATCTTCTCGACTATCTCGGCAGATTTTTTTTCTTCTGCATTATTCAACTAATTATTCCAGAGCAGCCTCAGGTGTCAGGTAATGAGACTAAAATTATGTAAAATTAATGTATAAATAGATAAAGGAATTTATTACTAGCAGTACTTTATAGCAGCGAGATCAAAAGTTTCACATCCCAACATCACCCTCAGCAAAATAAAAAAAAGGTTTTATTCCAGCTACAGAGGAGCATTATTTTCATCCTTTTCAGACACTTTGTCTTCTTTGGCTGCTGATTGGACATTAATGTCAATTTAAGCTCTCTGATTGGTGGAAAGTTTTGACAGGAGACACGTTCATCATCATTTCCAGGTCAAAACAGAGGCCTCTTAGCAACACAGTAGTGACAACGATAGTTTATTTTATGATGAAAAGGTGATGAATAATGCTGTTGTGGATTTACCAGATAGAGTTTTGAGGTTTAATAACATCTGAAGGATTGTTGCTTATCTAAATGACATATTAGTTGAATTTTCCTCATCTGTTGTGTTTTTTTGTATATTTATACTAATTTCCAAGGCCTTAAAGCCAGTTCTTCCATTTTTATTGCTCCTATTTTACATTTCATGCATTTATAATCCTATTTGGTTTTAACTTGTGCTTAAGAGGAGCTGCATGAAGCTAGATGACACGTTTTGTGCTCACACTTCACAAAAACTGTCTATAAATCAAACTGCTTCACTTCACAGTCAAGTTTAAAACCAAACTAAAGTTGAATGGGACGGATTTTATGATCAGTATTGTGAGAACCAGTCTGATCTCTGGCTTCCAGGCTGGTGTTAGCTGAGACAAACTGACAGGTTATTGCCTACAGTCATTTTCTGGTCAACATAACTGAACTGTGCTTCTCTGAGTCGGTTGTCTGGTTTTCTGTCAGCAGCAATAAGATGCTAAAATCCAGTTATGGGAGGTAAAGCGTTAGTAAAGCAAGACCAGAGCGCTGACAGGTGCATGTGCAGCAGTGACAGAAAAAAAACCAGTCGGACAGGTTGCATCCCTGACAGCGAGCTGGTATGTCACCGGGTATAGCTTATGCACAGTTTGATCCGTAAACATGTGAAAACGACACGTGGAAGAGCGGAGTCAGGTTTTTCTGTGGACGCCTTCAGGACGCCGTCGGTTTACAACCAGCGTCCGTCTGCAGGTCTTATTTATGAAGCTGTCGGGAAGATTCCCAGAGTGCAATATTTTACAACAACAAACCCACCTTCACTACTATTATCACTATCAACATATTATTATTACACTGCTTACCACAGCAGACCATGTTCTATTACTAATATACTGCTGTCCGTTTACACTACCTGGAAAAAACAAGGCCGCCGCCTGCATTCAACTACTGCAAAATTCCTGAAAGCTGGAAAGATGGCGGGGAAAGATCGTCTTCCAGGAATAAAAACATCCTGGTTGATGGCGATGAAAGAAAAACAACAGTAGAGCTCAGGGCTGTGTTTAATAGTGAAATAAGAACAATGGGAAGGGAAGTCCAGCAGCTGGAGCCAGAAGAAAAACCACCAATCAGAGAAGCTGACAGAGAAAAAGGTTCAGGTTGCTGCAGACAGAAAGATGGACTCTGTAAGCCATGAAGGAGGTCTGATGGGTCCATGGGGCTCAGATTGTGAGAGAAAGGTTCAGGGAACAGGAGAAATCATTTTCAGAATAGAGTCAAGACCTGAACCCCATGGAGGACCTTTGGGATGTGCTGGAGCTGGTTTGCTATGATCTTGGAGAAAAGTAAATGCAACTCTGGATGGAAATAAATCTGCTGAAATGGGAGAAGCTTCTAGAAACAATGAAACAGTGAAATCAAAGCTGAAATATTAGAGTCACGCCTTTTTTGCGGGGTAACTTCTCTGACCCGTTTCTTGTCATATTTGACTTTCCACACATTGTCGGCCTGAAAACTCTCTGTCTCATTTTAACTGAACTTTGCCCACCTTTGAGGTTTTATGTTAATACTTAGGCAGGGAGAAAGCAGCTATGTTGCCTCATAAGCGGGACATTTTCATTTAATCCCAACAGAAACGTCTTTATTTTGCTTTTTATACCATTGATCCACTTTCAAAACAGCACCTTAGTGCATTTAGCAGCTAAACTGGAGGACTGTCGACTAACCCTGACACCTCACACCCAACCAGATGTTCAAACACAAGCTAAGCATGTCTATCTGGAACCAATACGAGTGACGATTTTATACTTCTACGGTATTTCAATAAAAAACACCATTTCTTTTTATTTCTCTTTGAAGCAGCCAGACTTTTCCTAATCTTCTAAAGTCATCTTGATCATTAACTCACCTGACTTTCTGAAGGTCTTTCAATGTTTTTCTACTCTTTCAAATCGATGTATTTTGTTTGTTAAGCCATTTAACTCTTATATATGATTTATTTAGGAATAATGAAAGGCTCCTAACTCGACACATAATACTGTAGGCCACTAATCCTTTCCCGAACATTTGTTCACGTTTATTTAGTTTTATCTCTGAAAAACAGGAAAAATAAGACAACTTCTTAGAGAAAATAGAGAAAAAAATGTTTTTCGCTGAAGAAGGCGTATCTCTATATACCTACAGCTGATGATCTGAAGGTGATGTCCTGAAAAGAATAGGAACAAATCCATCAAAAAGACCCGAAACATCCAAAAAGCAGCTTTGGAAAGTCTTTTGATGATACTGGAAATTATTCCTGAAGACTTGGGATTTCAGACTGTGATGAAGAATAAAACTGCTTAGATCAAATATTGATTTTAAAGCAGGACAAACTCTGTTTTAGCCTCATTTATTTGTTTAACAATTAAATTCCTGCACGTCCCCTCCTACAAATACTTTTGCAGAGAGCTGCATGTTGTATTACTCATTAGAGCGGTGGGGTGAATAGGAAATAGAACAATGAATTTATTGGGAAGCTTTCAGACAGTTAATGTTTGAGGCGGATGCTGAATAATCGATACACCTTTCAGAAAATTAGTGGCTTGAAGGCATGACTCAGGTTCCTAAGAGCAGAGTCAAATGCTTGGAGGAGAAACTGCACAAGAAAACCAAGCAGAAGCAGAATTTAGGAGTGTTGCAAGGCATGCTGGTTTTACTGAACTGAAACTTCTAGAGATATGCTTACATGTGGAATTCCTACATGGTGAACTAAAGATAATCCACAAGTAATGAGTAATTCATGCAAGCATACCATTATAACTAAATTTAATTTGCTAAAGATGTGCAATTTTCAGCATCAATACTGTGAAACTGAAAACAAAAATTGGTTTGGTTGAGTATTAATTTCTGGATCTGAGATTCTGTTTTCACAGTTAAACTATAGAGTTTAGCTTTTTAAACACATAAAACAAAGTTATAAAGTAAACGGACATAACAGTAGAAAAAAGAAATATTATTTGAAAAATATTAAAGATAAAAACAACAGTTTAACCCCCAAGAAGCCGCAGAAATTTGACGGAAATTTGACAGAAATATAGAAAAATGAATAAAAAGCTGCGCGGTGCAGACATGGAGGGTTTAAATGGAAACGAGTTAATGAGCACGTTTACCGGTAAGTGCGCTGATTAGCAGCCGCTAACAGTCCTACCTTTCAGCTGCCTGACGTGTCCTCGCGCCTCCGAACACCGGCCAACACCGGCTGACTGAGTGTGGCACCGCGTGAGCGCGAGCCTGCATCTGCCTTCCGCTTCTGTCAATGAATGTTACTTATTCACCAGCGGGTCTCCCTCCCTCGTACCGCGAGGGGTGGGGCTAAGGGGAGCCCGCGTGCACGCGCGCGTGAGTGTGCGCGTATTTACAGGTTTGTGAATGAAACAGAGGCCGATTCATTGCGTCCAGACAGAAAAAGCCTGATAGATTCTGCGTTTGACCTCATTTACATTCAGGTTCAAGTTCGTCTGGATGTAGAAATGAAGGCGTCAGAGGCGGAAAGATGCTAATAAATTTTAACTGACTCACCAAAAATTTCGAAACAAACTTATGTAGGAAAGCTTGAAAAGGAACTGGTATACATAAAATATTAACTAGAGGAGCCTTCGACAATTAATTAGGTTGCATGGCAAAAGGTCGGTAGCATGACAGAAGCATGTCAGACCAAAGTTCACCAGTCTGAGACAAACTGGGTCTAAAAGTTGTGTAAGAATAAGAAAGTTTTTTCCATGAAATTAAATTGCCAGGACTTTAAAGATACCACCATCGAGAATTTATATCACAAAATTCAGAGAATCAGAAGGAATCTCTGTGTGCTGGGGAAAAACTGGATGCTGATGATCTTTGGGCTGATAAATTTAAACCAGATAGTGCAAGAGAAACGTCTTATCTGGATCCTGTCCAGATGTGAACAGGATCCAGATAGGACTTCTCTGGACCAGAGTTAATTTAAATCCTCTGAAATGAAAATGTGAACTTGTTTTTGGAAAGCATGGACGGCTTGTCCCGCAGCCTGAAGAGCAGAAGCAGCATCCAGCATCTCTGGCTGCATCAGGGCCGACGGTAAAACATGGTTAAATCTTCAGCTTCAACATCTAGTACATCGTTTAAGTTCAACTGGAAATTAACGGTAACTTAATGGGACGTGTAATTTACTACATTCTGTCTTTATTTACATTTTACACAGAAAATCAGGACTCATATTTATGACTCGATCATATTATAGGAGTCTGTGGTAAAGGATGTATCCATGTAAATGATGTGTGAATAACAGATAAATGACCTCTGTCCCTCTGACTGGTCTTAGCCAAAGTCTTGAGTCATTGTCCGTCTGTCTTCCCGGTAACTGCACACTAATCTGCGTTTAGCTCTGCCTTCTGCACTGTGACACTGCTCTGAATGCCTTTTGTTGTCTCGTCGCAGTAAACAAACACAGGAGAGGAATCTGGTCAGATTCCAGTGTGATAGTCAGAGACAGGCCTCTCTCCAGGAGTCAGCTTTTCAGTTTCAGGCTCTCACAATTATTAGATTTCAGCCTCAGACTGGAAGCACAGACAACAGGAGCGGCTCCCGCTATGTTTGCTCTGCTCGGACGTCACCGCCAGCATGTTTCCATCGGACATTTTTTCACTCAGTCCGCAGCATTGCAGCGTGTTTGTGTGCACTTTGGTCAAAAACTCAGTTAGCATCTCGTGTAAATAAATAGCCTGGTAGACTTTTAACTGGAGCTCCACTCAGCCCTACGGTCTGATCTGCTGCACTTAACTTGTACAAACCGGATGGATGTTTAACAGCTTTCCTTTCCTTCTCCTACACATGCACAGTGCATACAGGAAGCAGCTTTTATCAGCAGCTTTATAAATGCAAAACAGCCTGCTAGTTGTTGATAAAAGTTCATTATTCAGCCTGTGATCGATTGCAGGAAATATGACAAAGTTCCCAACACACTTTGTCCGTCAAGAAGATATGATCAGAAACAATGTTCAGGTAGACCGTCGGGGTTAAGCGCAGCATGTTGTGCCAATAAAATATCCCTCACCCCACCTTGAACTTGAACAGATCTTTAAAGGAGCATTACAGGTCTTTTTAAAAATCCTAATCACTCAGAAGGACTGTAGGGGATTTTCAAAGGTGTAGTTCAAAGGTGTAAATATTGATTGATGAGATTTGACCGTCATTTCTTCCAACTTTAGACATTATCCCAACTTTTCTGTAACTATGATGTTTTAACTATGATGTTCAGCATAGATGCTGGAGTTTTAGGAGAAGTTTCCAGCAGATTCTGAGTTCAGCATGTGAATGTGGAGCTGAAACAGAAATTTATCCAACCAGGTAATGCTTTTCCATCTTCTACGCTCCAGTCCAGGTGAATCTGTGGTTTCCTTGGTTGGAAGCAGAGCTTGTTTCTATCATCTCCAACCAGTCTGCCCAACAAAAACATTTTGTTGTCTGTAAATGGTAGAGATGGCAGTGTGAGAAAAGCATTATGTGAAATACACAGAAGCACCAAAGTCACTTAAATCCCCGTTTTTCCTCAAGCTGATGCTCAGTTTGAGCCTCAGTAAAGTCGTCCACATCTACATGTCCACAAAGGTGAAACTAATGAAGTGTATATAATACTGACTCTAAGCAAAAAGACGTCCTAAGGCACAAAGCAAACAGCTGGTGACGGGGTAGAAAAACACTCCCTTCAGTCTCAGCCACAGGCAGACAGAAAGCTAGAACAAGCTTTAAACAATGAAGCTGGTTGAGAAAATAGCTGCAGGTCAAAGGTACGGCGAGAGGAAAAACAGTAATTATGGTGAAGTTAGTGTTGCAGTAATGATGCAGGAGAGGCAGTAAAGGCATCAGTGGGAGGTCCACAGCAGCAGGCATGTGGCAGCACGACTTTTGGATGCTTCAGGGTCACATGATCGCTGACTGAAGCTTCTTACAGGAAACACAGAGCTGACCACCTGTCAGACGCACAACCTCTGAGTCTGTGAGCGCCTCATAAACACACCCGCTTTTTCTGGAGATTCTCAAATCACAGTTCAGGCTGAGATGTTTTTAAAGCTGCAACAAAATCAGAAAGTCAATGTTTCCACTGATTTCTAACCCTTTCTCTAAAATAAGTTTCTATTTTCTCTTTACCATGGCTACATGGACGGAGCATTTTTACTACGGCATCTCTGAAGGGACAAACAACTCTATTGTTTCTTTTTCAACCTCATCCTTAGTTTTTCTGACTCCGTCGAGAACAAAGGACTTCGAGGTAACATGGAACCAAACTAGGATGAAGATGCTGGGGAATTAAGTGGAAGATTCTCAGATTTTAGAATCATAATGATTTGTGGACGTTTATGAAACTGAAAAGCTAAAGAAATCCTTCTTGCAGCTGGCAGAATTCCTGCAAAGCATGTGGGGTCCTTGATCATGTAGGCGGATCTTAGTGATGCTGAAACTTTGCATATTTAGGAGATATAGAGGTTTCTAAAGGAGCTTTAGGATCCTTAAGAGACTTTAAGCCCTTATGATGCGCTGAAACCGAGACTGGATTAGTGATGATTCATGGTTTTATTCATGTGGTTATTTTTACCTCTACTTACCCTGTTTCCCAATTTTCTCTGTTAATATCATCAGTTAATTAATCAAGCCTCCAAATTAAACTCTTTTGCACCAACAAAAAAACGGAGACATTTTATTCTTGTTTCATACCAAACACTGGACTGAGTCTAACAATTGTGGACTGGAAGCGTCAAAGCAGTAACGTTACTTTTATGGGGATCTGGCACCACCTGCTGGTTATGGCTCCAACCATAGCAAGCAGGTGTTTGGATGTATGTCTCATCATCTGGGTGATTCCTAGATATAAATACAGCTCATAGCAGCCAATATCTGTCAAGACAATACTTGTAAGAGTCATTAAAGGAGCATTTTTGGAATTCATAATCACCCATAAGGACTGTAGAGATTTTCAAAGAGGCTCAGGCGTAATTTTAACGGCCCTTTAGATGTGATTACAAAGGACGGCATTTCAAGGCAAGGCAAGGCAAGTTTATTTGTACAGCACATTTTCAGGTACAAGACAATTCAAAGTGCTTTACATAAAACATTAAAAGCATAAAAGAAGAATTACAGTAAAATCATTACTGTATTTATCTTTCAGTATCTTTCAGAAGGATCTGAAGGTGTCGGGTCCTCAAAGTTATTTTTAGATGACCTGCAGAAGTCACTGAAGGGTCTAAAATGGGAAGCAGTGACGTTCAAATCCCATTAACTCATATTTTAGTCCTGACAGAAAATAAACATGGATGTTGAAAGTCAAACATTGGATAATTTTATGGAAAATTAGCTCTAGATTAAAAGTGATGACAGCAACACATGCTGTTCAGCACCGTGAAGCATCTGGGGAAGTGAGGAGACCATGCTGGAGTTTCAGGTCTCTTACTGGTCTGATACAGGACTCCAGCTGCTCTACATTCCTGGAGCTCGCCGGGTTTCTCACTTTTTGATGCACTAGATTGGGGTGTTTGAGTTTGGTCCTGGAAGGCCACCATCCTGCAGGTTTTTGTTGTCTTCCTGCTCACCTGATTCAGATTAAACAGATCCAACATCAGCTTCTGGGTCAGCTGGGTCAGCTTCTTTACAATGACCCAGTAGTTCCAGTCAGGTGTGCTGGAGGAGGGAAACATGGCCAACAATAAGGTCCAGAGTCTATCATCTGTGCACTGAAGGTTTTCCCCTGGTGAACGGGTGCACAGAGATCATTCCTGGTTCTCTGAATGTTTACATATCATAGTCCTGCAGGTTTTCTATGTTTCCCTGCTCCAACATATCTAATTCAGTTAAATGACTCCACAGGGATGCACCTTCATAGGTCTGAAACGATTCAGCCTGATGAAAGCCAATGGAATTTGTAGAACTTCACGCTGAGGAACATTTCTCCAGAGCGAGTGGTTGCAGTGGAGTAGTGATCTGTGAAGGTGTATCCTGCTGTGACATGCCTTTTGACTGGAAGAAGGTCCTCTGTGCGTGCACTTCCAAGCTTTTATCTGCTGGACTGAAGGTCAGGGCTCCACCTGGAGCTCTGCAACGCTGCTTTGGCACTGATACCATCTCTGGTTTGACATTTCTTTCCCTTTTAGAGCTTTTCTATATCTTCTTTGTCTGTTCTGTGTAAATGTTTCTCTCCCCTGAGACCGCTCTGCCCCCTGGGAACTCCGGCTGCAGATACAGCCTGTTTCTGTTGCCACGGTTACCCCGTAGAGAGAGAGAAAAGTCTGATTCTTCCACGTCTCTCGTTTGTCAGCTTGGGTTTCTGGAGTCTGACAGGATTATAACCCGACATAAAACCCGGAATACACACTGACGACGTTGACATAAAGTTGAAGTGAAGGCTTCAGAGTCGCAACACAAATCAGGTGGAATTGAACCCACGATACACACCAACCAGTGCGCTCAGATAAACACAGCCACATAAAGGAAACACTCCCCAGCAGCTTGCTTTTCTAATACAGTGGATTACAGCACACACTGCTGAAGAGCATTAGCATTCAGCTACCAAGTAAATGTGTACATAGTGCTAAACATAGTCCTATCCACTGAACACAGACTTTTAAACTCAGATCTTAGATCAGATAAAAACATCCAGTATGTGTGCAGGGAACCAGGAGGGCGCACCCAAGTCCAGCCTCAGACCAAAGATAGACACATGTCAGGATAACATATTTCCTCTACAGGTACCAGCAGCTAATGCCGGGGTCATTGATCCAGGTTCGGGTGATTTATCCACCAACAGATGGTTTGTCTGTGGGCCTGAGACGTACCAGGCAGGACAATCTGCTGCACTGTAGGGCGTCAGCATTGTTTTGTTTTTGCTTTTTTTTGACAAGCATACCGGTCAGGCCCTCCAGGCATCATCCAGCCCCTCCCATGGACCGGTCTGAGCCTGGCTGAAGTGAAAAAACTGGTTTATTCTTGACTTTGTTAAGGATCAATGAACCAAAGAAGTTTATCCAGTTAAGGCTTTGGTGTCATCAAGCATGAGAAGAAAGCAGAGGATTAGTCCACAAAATTCCTGATGATGTTTTTTTGGCAGCATGTAGCTGCCAGTAGGTGTGGATAAAAGATCCCGTCCCTCCTTAGATCATATTACCTACATTAAACACACACGCCGAGCTGTGTGTCAGTTTCACCAGACTATGAAAGTGTTTGACTAATGGGTGCTGCTGTCTCAGTCCCAGATGTGAGCAGATGAAGGTGGACTTTAGGACTTTAGTCTGATTTATTAAGGTAAGTCTGCAGAATGTTCTGTATGAGACTTATTTACACATGAACTGATATGAATTTACAACATTTCCTGTGAGCGCTGGAGCGTTTTGCAGCCAATACGACAAAACGTGTTTAGATTTGGTTCAGTAACATAATTAGGCAAGCCTCAGGTATGTGAAGGCTTATTTCTCTGGTATAAAAGTGTTTTACAAACATAACCTGACTTTATTTTAATCCAGAAAAGATTTTAATCCTAATTTCTTTTTTGCCGTCATTCGTTGTAAGAACTCTCCTCAGAGCTGCAGGAAGATAAAATTAGCATCATGATCAATAAAATAACTAAAATTGTTTTATTTAAAAATGATGCATAATTTTAGTTTTTACCTTTAACAGCAGAAATGCCTCCTAGTTGATTTAGTAAAGTTCTGCTGAGCAGGAAATCCAAACAGCAGGTAAAACATTAGGAATAAAACAACTTGGTTATAATTTTTTTCTTTTTTCCTTTTTGAAAGTAAATTTGTCCCTGATTCTAATCACTGATCTCAGTAGTAACCAGGAAGACTTAAAAACTATTAATAGAAGCCGGAAAGCCATGGTGTGGGTGTGTCTCCGGTCAGTTTTACTCCTTTAATGACTGACCAAAGTAATAAGGGGAAGGAGATTCCAATCTCTAATCATAAGTCGGAAGCTAAATATCCAAAAACACTAAGACATGGTCAGTGACTTTAAGAGAAGCTTTCCCTTCAACCTTCCGATAAGTATGCAGGGCTCACAGGTAGACACAGGTAATGTTCTGTACTTTGGCTGGTATAACTGGCTTAAAGCAGCTGTAGTATAGCCTCATAAAGCAGTATAGCCTCATCCTGATACCTCAGTAAAGCAAAAAATATTATCAAAGTTGTTTCAGTTACTCCCCTCAGGACGGATATACATGCAGATAAGAAGCCGCACAACAGGATTCAGAGACAGTTTAATAGACTGCTATCTGGGCACTCATCTCACAGATATGATTAATCTCTTTATTTATGCTTTCACTTATAGGCATACGCATTTCTGTACTTTTAACATGTTTAGTTGCTGTTTATATATGTTTATATAGTGGTTTTAGTGTTATAGTGGTTCTGTGTATATTTTTAATTTGCACACATTGGAGTAGCAATCCCCATTTTTTTGTAACTTGTTTTACAATGACAATTATCTATCTATCTATCTATCTATCTATC
>JAVQJG010088618.1:0-33246 GCA_036024015.1 Craterocephalus amniculus | reverse complement strand
CGTTGGGTCCTATGTTAACATGTGATGTTTACCGGCACATCTAGCATAGCTGCGTTTCTTTTTGCACTGTGACTGTTCCTGGAGATCTAAACCATAGGAGACCTTTGGTAGGTTTTTATATGTTTGGATGTAGTTTTGTTAACACTGTAGCGTACCGGGACAAGTTTGAGGTGTGTGTGGTTGATTATGGATCAAACAGCTGCATATCGACAGGTATCACAGTTATCATGATCCAATGGAAATACAGCGTTTAAGGTTTTTAAAATGAAACAAACCAAAGTTACAGGTTAAGTTGTTCCGATACCGAACAACTATCGGAAATGCCTCAGATACTGCCCCAAATTCTGGTATCGGTATTGGCAGATACTGGACTTTAGGCACAAATTCGATACCATCTAACTGATAAAAATAAGTATCGATTTACTGATTATCTCTATTAGCTCTGACACAGTTCTTCTGCATTGTTCAGTCGGACTGTGCAGCTGATAGTAATGATGTCAGCTGTGTGGCAGTATTTCACACTGGATTTTTCCACCAGCAAGACTGCATTTGAAGATAAATGGCTTCAGTTTGCTGTATTCATTCATGTTTTACAAAGAGTCTAACCTGACCAGGCCTTATCACAATGCTAATCATATCACTGTCATGGAGGTGTAATATGAAGTTTGTTTTATAATATAGTGATATCGGTACTTGATATCGGCCAATACCCATAGCACAGGCATCGGAACTGGTATCGGGAGGAAAAAAATGGTATCGTCGGAACATCTCTAGTAACGGTAAACACACAAAAAAAGAAGAAAACCCGTGTAAAAACAATGAAAATGCATCCATGTGAGTTTTGACCTCACTTCCTTCCATCTTTTTTTTTTTTGCACAGATGTAATATGTTGCGGTGGAGCCGGAGCGAGTGGATCTGAATGGGAGTTAATTTAAGGCTCGCTGTTGTTGTGGCCCTCTTGGCTGCAGTTCCCCTCTGGTGCGGATTAGCTGTGTTGCGTTATTGGTGTGGGTTATTTGTCTGAGTCATGTTGATGTGGATTGTTTTTGATGCGGAGGTGCTCTGTGTGTGCGCACCACTCTCGTCAGCAGTGTGGTGTGTCTGCGCTGGCAAGCAGGAAGGACAAATCCTTGACCTTTGTTTTCTATCTTTTTTTCATCCTGATGCCGCTTTGGTGTTTTAACCATTTAAAATCCTACTAGCATAACATTATACATTTTTTTAATTCATAAAAGTATGACTTGTGACTTGACTGTAATGAGGGAGGTGATTTATCTCTCTTCCTGTATGTGACATTCCAGACTGTTCCGGTGGACGCGAAGCTGAGCAGATATCTAAAGGTCAAACAGCATGCTTTAGAAAAATATTTATTTCCAGGTGTTATCATGTTTTTATTGTAGAATATGGGAACTGACATCATAAATGACTAAACAAGCACCTGCTCTCTCCTCTCTAAAATCAGATGAGCTGACTCCCGATCAGCGCAGTTTAGCTTTAATGTTCTTTTTTTTGTGTCCAGGCCTGTAGAGCTGCCACAGACTCTATGATTTCTAATTAGTTTTAATATGGCTCTTAGCAGAGGATATTATAATGATTAAACTTAATTAGCAGACAGAAATATAGCCCCCCCTGACCACAGTGATTATATATGGGTGTGCTTACGCATATGCTGTTTATACACATACTGAACACACACGCATTCCCTGAGGTCTGTTTTACCAGGTCCCAGCATCTGATGTCGCATGTTCTCGCATATTGTTACCTGTTGGAAGGACGAGGAATCCTGCATCTTCACAGATTTAGTTTTTGTGTGCGATTGCGTGCTGGCAGACTCTCCCGAGAAAAGCGTCCTTAACAGACGGTGGTTTACAGCATCTGATGGAGGAAGATTCTGATTTCCCTCGAGTGTGACAAATCAGCAGCTTGCACAGCGCTGCCATCCACTGGAGCTGCTGAGCCCACAGGATCGGCTGATGAGATAGTGAAAAACGAATCCAGCTCGGCTACTTGTGGGACAGTCTCTTTCATAGCTCATATAGTGTTTTCCAGCTGACTGAGAAGATGGGTTTCTCCTGAATAACTGCTGGACTGGGTGTTGTGTATCTGTGTCTGTGTTTACTGAGGGTCAGATGGAAGTGAACATATCACCGCTCTGTATTTACTTCTTCTAGATAAATTAACATTTTTGCCAAGATAAACTTTAGATTTACTCACAGGAGGACTGACTGATGCTGATGGACTGAGCTACTGGAAACTCATTAGCAGTGCTGTGTTGAGATGGAGCGCAGGCTTGGATGAGCTGCTTTCTTTCCAGGAGGAGTGAACAATTCTTGGCAAGACAGCAGGGAGGCTTCTTTTGTCCGAACAACTGCCACACGTCCATGAGCATCTCGTCAGCAAGCTCAGGTTGAAAGACACAAGACTAACTTCCCATGCATAAAGCCGCTCACTCGTCTCATGAGCTCATATCGCCTGTCGAATATTGGAGTGAATGAACTTCCATGCCTGTAAGAGTCAGTAAGATACAGCTTTAAAAAACAAGAGCCTGTGGTTTAATTCAGTTCAATTCAACTTTATTTGTATAGCGCCAATTCACGACAATGTCGTCTCTGGCATTTCACAGACACAGACAAGGCTGACCCCCCCTCGCTATCAAAAAAATGATCAGAAAGAAAGGTTTTAAGTCTGATCTTAAAGGAAAATAGTGTGTCTGCCTCTAGACCCAAAGCTGGGAGCTGGTTTCATAGGAGAGGGGCCTGATAGTTGAAGGCTCTGCCTCCCAGTGATTTTCAGAAAATGAGAAATGAAAAGAAGTGAAATATAAGTCTACACAAGGGGCAATTTGGCTTGAGAAACTAAAATTTCATTTCAGCATGGCGACTGGCAGCAATTTGTCTCTGGAAAAAACTGTTTTCCTTGAACATTTTCATTTCTTTTATTTTCAGGATTGATAAAGTCTCAGTGGATTAACGCTGACTATTATAACACAATTTCTGTCATTCAGCTATCAGAAAAAAGTTATTATTTTACTTTTCAAAGTCAGAAATTAGATTTTGATATTTTTTGAGTTTAGCATGTTTTGGAAACTGAAGTAATCTGAAAGAAAACTTTGAATTTTCTTTTTTTTTAAAGAAAAATGGCAAACTTGCTTGTTTGTGTTGATCGTCTTGTCCATAATGATCTTTTTGTGTGAGACTTTTAGAAGAGCGCGCCGCAGGATCCTTGATTGCAACAGTAATAAGTTACAGTTGTGTGGTGCGTCCATTTAAATACTCACAGCAATTCTCAGGTAGTAATCGCACAGAGACGTGCAGGTTTTTATATGATTAAGCCAGAAGTCATAACTCATTCTGCTTTTGGGTCCTTTGCCATATTTTTAACATGAACTCTATAACATCTAAACGGGTGAAAAAAAAAAAAAACCCACACACAGTTGACACTAGAAAAAATCTATCATTTGAGATCAGAATGGTGATTTGTACCAGGCTGTGAACATGTTTATTTATGCTTTAAAGTTAGCTATTATAACATGGGAGGCTATGGGAAAGGACTCGATTTTAGAGCCAGCCCCCAGTGGACGCGGCGTGCACTACAAGTTTTGACACGTTCGCATGGGCTTCAAGGCCGAATCCCAATGTTCCCCCTTCGCACAACCACTAGCCCTAGCTCACTATCACTACCCCTCCCTCACTATCACTGCCCTAGAAATGAAGCCACAAGGGGTTGGGCCTTCGTAACCTTCCCTATGGCCCTGTCCCAATACACCCCCTAGCCCTACCCCTAATTTTGCAAGAAATCGGGATACTAATCACTCACTGGTCACTGCTTCATTCAAGTTGTAAGCGGCTGCTAGCTAGTTTGCTAACGTTCGGAACAAACATAGCTAACGGTTACTAGCATGTCGGCTAGCTAGTTCGCTAACGTTCGGAACGAACATAAATAACGTTACTCGTAGCAATATTGTCTTGTCACTGTTATTAAGCTTTATTATGGATGTGAAAAACCGGCTACATTAGCAGGAAATATGAAATATGAGTTGCTAGAGAGCAACGTTAGCAGGACTCTCGTCGTGGACGGAAAGTGTTGTGGTTACTTGTTGCATTATACACCGTTCAAACCAAACACACTGCTATTGGGGGTCGCTATGATTCAGTATTAAAATAATGCATATATAAATAATATATATAAATGATATAAGATAAATAGTATAAATTATCCAATAAAATATCTAATAAATCCTATAAATAATATAGGAGGACGCAAAGCATCATTGGATATTCATCTGGCCCTTCCTCGGCGTGTCAGCATCGGATTTCCCTTGTTCTGAAGGGCTGGATTCATACGCCCTTCCCCTTGTTATGTCCACTACCCCTACATGCTTTGGAGTATTGGGACATCACTACCCTTCACGGGAACGCGCAAAATGTAGGGGTAGGGCTAAAAAGTACGGCTAGGGGGTGGATTGGGACAGGGCCATAGTCACATACAGTTTTCCTTCTTCTAGTGTAAAGCAACTTCTGTGAATTTCAACAGCAAGACTACAAAATATAAATATAGGGGACAAATTAACTGCCACAGGGTAATAAGAAAAAACAATCAGAGAGAATAGATAAGAAGAGCAAAAATAAAGCATGACCTAGCAAAATGAAAAAGCATGTCATTAGGGGTGGGCAATATATCGAAAATTTAGCAATACCGAGATTTATAACAATAACCGATATCATTTTTGCCCATATCGATAAATTTGATATTTTAAGAAAATGAAAATTCAATGGGGCTGCCCAGTCAATGCTTATTGGTCCCGGAGATAATTTCTTCATATGAAATATTTTACAAAAACTCTGATTCCCAGCATGTACAGAGCAGAGAGTGGCATGGTGGACCCGTACATCAGTCTGACATTACATCAGTGGCAAATAGAAGTTGTGCACCACAGTGCTGTTATTGTCCATTTATCGTTATAGAGATGAACTGCTGAATATATCGTGATATTGATTTGAGGCCATATCTCCAAGCCATACATGTCATTGTAAGAGGGTAATTACTTATATGCCCATGGTTTTCCACTTCAGGGTACCACAGTTGTAATATCAGCATTTGCGATGTGGGCCTAGAACTATTCCCGCGATGGTGACTACTGAGCATGTGTTCAAACAAAGCAGTTCTAGTCATAGTATTTTTCTACTCTTTTATTTCTGGGACTTTAGGTGTTTTCCACTGCTTAAGAATAGTCCTTGCTGCGACCGAGATGCCACCCATGATCACAGACAATGTATCCTTTGGTAGGTTGAGTACTTGAGTCCTAGGAAACATTAATTGATGGAAATTTTAATAAATCATTGGTTGCATAATTATTTTAGATATTACTTTTTTTTTTACTTTAAATGACCAACACAATCAGTTTAATGTTTCGCAAACATCTGGACCCTTTAAAAAACCTTAGAAAAAAAATGTTATGCTCAACCCTTTTCCCAGTCCGTGCCCATACCTGGCCCCCCACCAAAAATGTTCTAGATCCACCCCGCTTCCCAGACCTTATAAGTGATTTTCAGCTGAATGATCCACCAAAAGCCCAAATTCTACTCCCAGATTCCTGCAGCAACAGGACTGATGGAGTTTGGGAGACACAACACATGTCAGATATCAGGGATGGACTTAGATTTATAAGTTAGAGCCCAGTTGATCTCACACTGCGGTGGCTATAAGGCCAAAAGGTCCAATGGGGTCATTGCTATAAAATTTTACACCACCTCTTCTTGCATTGAACATATAATAGTACAGAACCTTTCCTCATATTCTGTGCATTATTTTTCCTTGTGCGTGCACATTACCTTACCTTACCGTGCATCGCTGTATGGGATGGTAAATTACTCAGGAAGAAGAGCAGAAGAAGGCAGACATTCTCATACTTTTGAGGTTTAAATACCCCTACCCTCAGAGTAAAGGGGTCCACATCTTAATCCTGGGTAATAGTAGTTGAAGAGCAGGAAAAAAATCTCCTACTGACACACAGGTATGACATATCCAGCTACTTGGAGGCTATCTGGAGACTCAACAGAGAGCTAAGGCTGAGGCTGCTACCACTCTCCTGTCAGTACATTGATGGAAAATACTGATACTACACAGCCAAACAGCCATACCTCGGATATCTATCTGTTAGCAAAGCCCCAGCAGAGGAGCAATTACAGCAAATTATCTTCCTACACTAGAGGTTTGGTGCTCACACACACACACAAACCCACACACATTGCGCACGAGCTGAAAAATCTCAAAACGACCAAAGATAGATGTGATTCCAGACGTCATTTTATCATGTTGCATGGAATGCAGCGCTGTGGTGATAGAGCCCCGCTGAGTGGGGACAGAAATCAAACACTTTCCAGATATGTGGGCGCTTGTGTGCGTTCTGGGACGGTGTGCCTGACATTACATGTCATGGGTTTGGACCGGTCTTCAGAAAAACCCAAATGGGCTTTCAAGGATTATATGGAAGATGATGGTTGTAGTGAAAAAAAGTGTAGAAAAATGTGATTAAAAAATTTGATGGTTGAAGTGCAGCCTTTGTTCCTGGGGATGCCTGTCCAGTGAGGTCATTGTGTACTGTAACCTGTGGGAGGTAATAGAAGAGGAGCAGGACGGATGTGTAGCCCATCGATGGATGTGTATTTATGTGCAGTTTGATTCGTGTGGATATCATGAAGCGTGCATTTCCTTCTGCTGTTGGCCTTTTGTTAAGTTTAGTTCCTGCTGATTTGTTGTTTTGTTTACTTTTTCTGTTGTCAGGTTTTTAGTTTCAGGTTGAATTTTATTTCAGGTTGACTTTGGTGTTCTGTTTTCTTACCGTTCCCTTGGTTCTCAGTTGCTGATTGCCACACCTGCTTCCCATTTCTCATTAGTCCTTCAGTATTTACTCGGCTTGGTTTCCTTTATTCTCAATCTTTGTCACTTTGCCTTCATTTTTAGCCTGAGTTAAGTTTTTTGTTAGCTTAAGTTTAGTTTCGTAGACTTCCCATTTATTAATCTTTAAAGAAAATCTTAGTTTCTACATCTAACTGCCTCATGGTCCTGCAGTTGGGTTGTACACCTTGACAAAAAAAAATCATGACAAAATGATGTAATAAAGCCAAGATTGCATTTATCTAATTGCTTGCAAATTAGCACACAGAGAAAACTACCATATAAAATAAAAAAGTAAATAAAAATCTCTTCTTAACGCAGCTGAACTTTCACAGTTTGGCACCCCCTAATGAGGCTAGTTCAGCATCCGTCTTGCATCCTGTCTCTTCTCTGAGCTCTTTCTAACCAGTAAAAGTCAGGCTGATGTTGACTCCTGTTATATCTCTCGTTCTTTCCTTCTCTCTCTTTTTATTTCCTTGCTTCCTTCAATTGCTTCCTCTTATGTTTCTTTAGTAAATCAGCCACAGTGTGTCCAAAACAAATGTGCCTTGATATCCAGTTGTTGGTGTCGTGTTGTATCCGTTTCCCTGCTCTAACACACCTGATTCACATTAAATCCTTAGCAGCTTGTTGTTAAGCATGTTGATGACCCATTAATGAGCCAGGTATGTTGGAGCAGGAAACATCTAAAACCTGCAGGACACAAGAGGTCCTTAAGGACCAGAACTGGACATTGTTGCCTAAGCCATGTTCCCACTACAAGATTTTAAACTCTTTTCATGTCATATGCATGATAAGGGACCAGCTCTGGACCTCTTGGGCCAGTGTCCCGTCAGAGAGAACATAAGATGGAAAACCTGGAAAAGTAAACATAGAGAGCATGGCGAGGCAACTCTGTTCCTCTCAGGAGATGAGTAGAATCGTGGCTGAGACTTGGCAAGAATTCCCCTAAACCCCCCTGATGGTTCCAACATACAACATGATGACAGGCGTTAGCACAGAACAACAACAAAACAGACTGAATCAGCAGGAGTTGTGTTCATCACCGTGAACAGATTGTCTGCAAAACAGCTGGAATTGCTTGATATAAGTCAGACGAATCTCAGGTTAATTCTCATTCAAACGTCTTGTGTTGTGGCATTTTGGCGGCATGAACCCTCTACGACTTCAGAAATCTCAACCACAGGCTAAGTGGGAACACAAAAAAACAGTCCTATGTTAACTTTACTAAACAGACATTTGTCTATGAAACAGATACGGAATCGTACTGACTGTCACTGAGCATTGAACACATCTCTTGGCTGTTCTCAGCTGCCTGTCAGGCCTACGTAACAGTCATCGGTAAACGGTAATGTGCTAAAATCACTCCACAGATTTCTGCTGGACACGCAGCGCAGAGCTGTTGGCTGCTGTTCTCCGTTTGCTAATGGAGCTTGACAGTCTGCAAATGGGCTACTCTCACTGCCTCATATCCTCTCTATGGACGGGTGCTGCTGCCTGGCTCAGAATTCTCATACCGCCAACATCTGCGACTGTGTGCATGTGTGGTGGGAATTAAGTGAAAGACCTTTCTCTTTCTTCGATATTTCGCTACAAGTCTGACGTTTTATTCCATACTTGTGTGCTGTTTTTGTGAGATGTTTCAGACATAAACTCTCGCACTCGCCCGCGGCCCTCAGCGCTCAGTGTGTCAGCTTTGATCCGGGGTCAAGGGAGAAGATCAGAGCGCTGAATAATTCTCCCAACACACACATGTACACAAACCCCTTTGCTAACAGCTGATGATGACTCCCAGCAGACTTCAGAGCCTCCTTCATCCATACCTAGGCCCCAGGAGCTGCGCCGCTAGCCGACTGACTACAAAGAGCTACTCAGCAGAAGGTAGAAACGGCTCCTGGTGGCATCACAGTGGCGAGCATGCAGAGATCAAGAGCTGTCTCAGGGTTTTATTTTTCCAAACTGCATCAATGCCAAAAGCGAAAGAGTTCAAGACAAAAAAAAAATCTGGCTTTAGTCTCTTCAGTAAGTGTTTACGCCATAAAGTTTCCCACTTAATGAGATGTTTTCCTTCAGATTGGAAAAGTGGTGATAAGCAATTTGGGATTGTGTTGATTTGCAGAAATTTCCAGAAAAAGTCTGTTGGGCCAAAACCACCAATTAGATGGGGGCTTTAGAGAAAATTAACAATGAATAGAGGACATGGACATATGTGACCTCTCCTTAGAAACCATCAAGACTGAGAGAAAAACCAGACAGATTATGGGCTGTAATTACATAAACACAGATGGATTCTTCTCATGCCTTGGACATCCGCAGCATTTTTTATTGGTTAAGCCATCCGCAAAACCTTTTAACTATGTTGACAGGTTCTCGTTGTGCAAAAATGTCATTGAGGTGTGTTTTTTTAAAACTCATTTCACCCATTATTCTTTCAGTCTCTCCTCACCACAATACTTGCGTATAACAGGGAAACCTATTTAGTTTTATTAAAAAGCAATGTTACTGAGGCAATGAACTTAAAGCCATCTGATTGTGTTGCAAGAGTGTTTTACATGTCGAAGTGTAGGAGGATGAAAAAAGTAAATGGGTCATCAGACTGGTGCTTAGTAATATCTAACTGACAGATTTAATAAAAGCTCCCTCATGACTCTTGTTATTTGGGTCACATGTGCTCTCTTTTTCTCTGATTTATCTTTCAGCTCTAGATGAAACTTAGTCGGTTCTAAAGGGAGAAATATTTTAACACAGTTTGGTAGGAGAGCAGAATTTATCCAGTTTGACAGAAGAAAAAGCCTATGCTTTCTCCATAAGAGCTCTTAAATATAAGTTTATGGCTTGTCAAAAACAAAGTGATTTCTTTGTTGGCTGTCAAATTGCTGTCTAACATCTTGGGAACTCTCTTGGATTATCCTGTTTTTTCTCATGTGTCGTGCCCGCAGGTCTGTTATCTCTGCCTTGATTTCACCTCCATCCAGCTATGGGCTCTTATTCTGTTTCTGTTTGCCATCATATCTTTAGGCTGAAATCTCACACTCTGGTGGTCCTCGAGTGCCAGTGCCCTGCGAGTTTTAAATGTTTCCTTGCATCAACACACCTAACTCAAATGCTTGGATCATTGTGCAGAGCTTCACAATAAACTGTTGGAGCCATTTCATTTGGATCAGCAGGGAACCATCAAAACTTGCAGGATTGTGGCCCTGTAGGACCCGAGCTTCAGATCCCTGCTTCAGATTTGGTCATTAATTATCTCTTCCTCTGTTCCGCCTTTCTTAGTGGAGAAGTTCATGTACCTCATCGCTCCATCGCGCTTCTCCTTTTTTTGATTCCTCATAAGGATGTTTCTGTTTTTTTAAAGTGGGATTGGGTGAAGTTCTTAGAGACAATGAAACAATAGAAAAGTGACTCATGGTGGCTCTACAGTGGATAATCTAAACTTTTGAATGACTTTTTTTGTGTTGTTGCACCACATTAGAGGATATATCAGCTTCCACAGTTCTAATCTCAGAGTAAAACTGTACAAAAGGAGAAAATGCGTGACAAGCTGTATAAATATTTACCATCCATTCAATCTGATAAACGTAGATAATGTATGTGCAATCACACACATAATGGAAAATCATGCGTCTAGCATGTAAATAACTGTCTTTTGCAAAAGGATATTGGTTAATGTAGCATTTTCTCAAATACTAATGATATTTTTTTCATTAAAGTTGTTTTAAATAGAGAAAATGATCTTTTACTTAGTTCCTAGTCAGAACTCCTCTCTGCTCACAGCTTTACTGCATAAAAACAAGCCTATTCATTTTAAGTTCCACATATCCAACTTCAGAAAGTCCTTCAGTCTGTTTATGATGAGCATGTAATTTCAGCTTTTCTTTATTCTTCCCCCCTAAAATAACCTAACAGCCCCATTGAAGCTGATTTATAGGCCTCTGAATTGAAATTCTGCACAGTTTAAAGCAAAATTATGTTCCTCAGACACTTTTAATAAGACTTTTTGTCAAATAAGAAATGATTTAAGATGGAACTTGATTTAAAAGCCTCTTTTAGAACAAATGAAATCTTTAAAAACACCTTGTAAAACTTTATAATTAACCATTATCTGCTAGATACATGAAAGATAACAACTCTTTGAATTCATGCATTGAATAGAGACCATATGGATACGTGAGAGCAGAAGATACCCGGGATCAGAAGGTTTTTGAGGCGGTGTATGAGTGTGTGGGGGTGGCAGTAATACCTACAGCAGCAGCAACAGCAGAGCCAGATGTTGCGCAGGTGGAAACGAGAGAACAGCTCCTGTCAAAGCGTCCAAGTGAATCTGCAAATCCTCCAACTCACTCTCTCTCTGTCAGCGACTGCCTCTCCTGCTCCTCCTCTCACTGCAGACAGGATGCTCTATTTCCTCCTCGCCCTCCATGTTTGTCCCTCAGCTTCTCTCTAATCCTCTCTGTGACAACAGACTTTGTCTCTCTTCGTCTGGTTTTGTCATTTCATCCACTTCTCTAATTATTATCATTCTTTACCTTTTCCCTTAATTCTCTCTGTACCCTTTTCAACGTCTCATTTATTATTTTTCTTTCAGTTTCATCCTCCTGTGTCACTTGATTTCTCATAACAGATTAGATCACTCTCTGTATTTTGGTGAATCATCTAGAAAATTCCCCAGTACAGTCAGAATGTGTGTGTGTTCAAAGCTGTTTATCAAGTGTTGCTTGTCCCTAATTAACAATATAGTCCTTCTACTCCCATCCTTGGAATCACTTTGAATGAATTCCTTCGTGGATCATCAGAATCTGAATCGCTTCTCCCTTCTGTGTGTTCCTATCTCAGAGTTTGTGGTGGATTAGCATAGAATTTATGCTCCCTTTATGCGCCGTGTCACTTCCTTTTGATTCTTCAACGCAAAACCTCAGCGGATTTCAATTGAATTTCAAGCTGAGAAGGTGGAGAAGCAGCTGGAATGCTACTTAGCTGCTAAAGCTGCGGCTCCCAGGCCGCTTCACAGAGGCTTGCAGTGATAAAAAAAAAAAAAACTCCCATAATGTGAGATGTGAGACTGTGTCTGTCTCCATATTTCCTGGATTGTCTTCACCTGAATGCAGCTCTCAGAAGCACTCCCCTCTCTGAGATTAACACAGTGATTGATTGATGAACAGGCTGGTGAGTTGTTGAGTGAGGGAAGGGCTGCTTGGACATTTCCTCTGGATGTGGGATGAGAATAAATGTTCAAAGAAATGTGAGCTGTGAAATTCATTTTAGCCTAATGAAATAGGTGCACAGATTTTTTCACCTCAGTGAAAACAGCTTTCCCCTTAAATGGATTTTTTATTTCTTATTCCTCTTTTATGATCGTTATAAATTTTGAAGAAGTTGTCAGGAAATACAAAGTAAAGGTTGCCAACAGACTTTCCGTTAACACTCCGGCTACGTCTTACTGAAAGGATCACGGCTGGGATGGATAACTCTGTTAGTGTGTGAGGCAGATGGATTATCACAAGATTTACATCATCCCAGTTAAGAGGCCATCTAAGATGTTTATGGCCAAAGCACAAATGTTTGGACCATTTGGCTTCGTTTGCTGGCAGTTTTTAGGTGATTGTCAAAAATGCCAGCTCTAATTCATTGACTGGTTTTGCTGGGATCTTTTTATTGATCAGATTGTCTCAGATTTATTTATATGTTGCTTAAAGCGGGTTTTCATAGAGCGGTCCATGTGCGTTTATTTTTATTAGTTTAAACAAGGATGAATATAACACATACTATCCACACCCACCAGAAAGCTACACAGTACACGAAACTTCAGAAATTTAACCTCCTCTCATAAATAAGACCCTGAAATCTTTTGGTTGTAATTTATAAAGGAAGACCATATTTCCAGGCATAAAATATAATTTTCTTCTGTGTTTGCTGCCAGTTTTTCATTCAGGAGAACATTTATAAACTCTTTGTACCATAATGTGATAGTAGGTAGGCTCTCTTTAATCCAGTCAAGTACAATATACTTTGGAGTTTCTCAAGAAGTATATCATTTGGTGCAGTGAGCTACAGGTACCTTAGAAGGAGGGAACATTTGGATATTTTTCTATCTCTACTTCTAAAATATTTTGCAGACATGAGTCCAAAATCTGAGATGAGTCTAAACTACTAAAAACAATGGTTTTGTTTTTAGATGTTCCAATCACGAAGCTGATGAAGTTTACTTCTGGGTTCCTCATAAAGTTGTGGAAATGAGCCAAAATTTTTACGAGAAGATGTTGAGAAAAGTTGCTTGTAGACCGTTATGTTGGATTAAAAAGAGCCGAGTCAAACTATGACAGAATTTGCACTGATAACTTTGTTAAGGGTTTGACTACCTATGTGGCGACATTATTTCCTGTTATTAATAAAACATCCGAACTTAGTTTTATCATGGCTGCATTACCATTAGTTGCTAATGGGGAAGCTAATAAGCCTACTAAATATACTATATTATTTTATACTCATATTTTTGTTGTGTGCCACTTCCATCTTTTCTGACTTCTGCACATGTGCAGATGTAAAAAACCCTAAATAGATCAGATATACGGGTCTACATGCACAAAGGCATCAGAGTATACGGAGAAATCTAGGACCCTGTTTACATGCACACCAAAAATCTGATCATTAGCTGATTTCCACAGTTATCAGGGTCATAAAAACATGATCTGATATCCTTTATCAGATAGGGTTTGTTATCTGGTTTTACAACGTGGGAATTAACACACCTAGATTTCTCATGTTCAGATAACAGCCATTATCTGATTAAGGAATAAGATTATTCTCATAATGATCACTTGAATAATCTGATGATGCCAGAAATCAGATTGTTGCTGTGCATCTATACGGGTTCATGGGGTCAACGATCTAGGCCAGTTTAGGTTCAAACCAAAAACAATGTTATGAAAACACCTTAATGCAAACTTAGAGAGCATAAAGCATTTTAATCCAAACAACCTTTACCCAACCTCATATGAAATGATAAGCTTCCAGACTTTTCTATGATTTTATTTGCTTTGCCGTGATCCAGATATCCAGGAGCTTATGGGTATAAAGCTGAATCTTTCTGGGATAACGTATAAGGATGTAACTAATCATGTAGCTCAATGTTTTTAAGGCAAACATGCATCTAAACTTTGAAATAACTCTATCTCACATATTCCTTACACTACATGGGTTTAGCTAACAAGCGCTTTGTTCAGCAAGTACAAGTAATCCTCATATCTTTGTCCAATCACTTACTTAAATGACGTTTGTCACATTTTTGTTTTTGATTGATTGAGTAATCAGGTTGACAAGCCACATGCATTCTGTTTGAAAACTTATAGAAATTCTAAATCAGAGATTGTGGAGGGAAAAGCATCCTGTTTCACGTACAATATGCGGATTGGCTCATTTTTATCAAGGTTAGCAAAGTTCAAGTGTGTCTTTCTGCATTTAACAATCATCACAGGAGATGCAATAAATCTGGGATTCATTTAAACTCCTGACCTTCTCACCAGCCCACAGTTTATCAGAGAAAGCCACTCAATTGTTAAAAGGGGAATATAAAATTTCAGTCTGTTTGTACTCCAGCCCAGGGGTGCACAGCAAGTGTTGTAAAGTCATTTGGAGTAGCATGACTTCTATATGACGCGTCCACACACACACACACACACACACACACACACACACACACACACACACAAGCTTTGCTGATCTATCTACCCGTCAACACAACAGCAGACCTGTTATCGCACACAGCCGCTGCAACTTGTGTGTACATGAGTGTGTGTGTGTGTGTGTGTGTGTGGGCAGCTTGTGGAGTAAGATGATGAAATGATCACTGTCACATCTGATAGAGGTCTCAGTGACGCTGATGTGAAAAACATCTGATTCTCAACTGGTGGTTTCCTTCGCTTCAGTGGAAAGGGACATGCAGAAAGCTCGGACATAAACTGAGATGCTTCGGTGCTTATAATTTGTTTTGACTGGCTGATTTGCTGCGGCTTGTTTGCGGGACTCGTATTTTCTCCCCGATCTCTCTGCTGTGTTATTTAACTTGTACGTTTGGTGTCTGGGGAGGAAGGGGAGCTTTGACCTTCCTGGGTGTGGGTACGAGGTGGGGCTGGCACTTCTGGGAGAGTCTGACTAGTTCCAGCATTCTCACATCAACGCACTTTTCTCCTCTGCTGTGGCTCTGGGAACGAAATGTGTCATAAGTCCATTTAGGGTGGGTCCTGCGAATCATAAAATTACCAGAAAGGTTTAACAAGCCTGGCTCAGGTACAGAAGGGCAATTTTCTTACCTAAGTTTTTTGGCTGTAAATTTATTCATAATGAAACGTGTCGAAACAAAGTAAATCTGGTGCTTTTTGTAGAAGCATCTCCGCCGGGACATAGACTGCCAGCTGCCCTCATGTTAGAAAAACCTTTGCATATGTATGTAAAAGAAACTTTTGCACTTTTAATGACTTCATGTCACCTTGAAAATGGCAAGCTATCATTTGGCCATCATACAAGCCTCCAAATGAGGTGTAAAATATCACATTAGAAAGGCTAGGAGCTGTAGCCATGCAGTTGTTTTTAGCTTATAATGGGTTCCCTCACCTTTTCTGTTTCCCTTTTCCTAAATAAAGCCAAGCCAGCCAGCTTTTGTGTATTAATAGACAAAGTTACACTCATTAAAGTGGCAGCTCTCACAAAGAATGCAAAGGTAGCTTTTTCTGTGAAAAAGGATGGACCCACATGAAATGAAAACACTTAATATGTTGAATGTTGATGTTTTTTATTAGAAAATATATGTTTGATCTGGAGATGGGCATAATTAATTGACTAATGATTAATCCATTGTTAAGATTATAATCTATTTAATGATTTTTTAATAGATTAATTCAAACGCCCATCCCTAGTTTGATCGGATTTTGATTTTGTTTCACAAAAGTTGGAAAACACGCATGTTTACCTGCAAGTAAACAATTTCTAGACAACTTTTTAGAAATTAAAGCCTACTCAGCGATTATTTCAACCCCCTAACCCACACAGCAGGCAGATCGGTTCTGCACCATGACTCAGTACAGAGACATAATATGAACATACATAGAGAATGTGCTTTGGCAATGTACTCCAATAACAGAAGTCCAATGGCAGCACATTGCCATCCTTAACTTATAAATATATCGTTCAGAGTTGTCACACAGGTGTTAAAGTAACCTAACCTATCCACACCAATGCACCCCCAAAGCCACACCAAGTCACCTGGTTCCTCACGTCACGATAGATACGGTTCTGGTTCTGCCTCTGGGTGTCTAGAAAACCTGCAAAGGAAGCGACCAGCAGGTATTCTGATCAGATGCACTAACTAGCTCAGCTGACTCTTTTCAGTTTGCAGATCTGTGGCAAATTGAACTGATTTCAACTAGTATTAATTTTTTGGGTCACTAATCAAATCACATGACCATGGGGGAGAGTTAGGAATGAATCATTGCCTCAGGTGGAAGGGTTTGAGCATATCATGGTCTTTTATACAAGTCATGGTTGAATGGATCAAAAGACAAATGTACACATTGAGGCAGCACGTTTTTTTAAAGCTTTGAATTAATTAGAATTTTTCCCCCAAACAGTCATTCTCCACCGTCAACTAATCTTAATCAGACAGGAGAAGTGGAAGCCGGTGGATGAAAACGACGATGGACAGATGTTTGCTTTCACTGTTTGTTAAAATGAGGTGATAGAGTTGATGTCGTCTTGGTTCCCAGTCAGTCGGCTTTTACAGACTGTGGTGGTGAAACCGCAGGGCTGAAGCTCTCTCCACTAGAGTGAAAAAATAGGATTGGAGATGATGATGATGATGATGATGCTAGTCTGTGTGTCTGTGTTGGTATGCAGGATGCATTTTCACAGCTTAGATGTACATGTGCTCTGCTCCTTTTTGACGATATTAAACCTGTTAAAAGCTTAACAGTTTCTGCACAAAACCCTGTACATGCACGCAGCATCTTCCTCTCTATTCACATTCCCATCTTGCTGTGTGTGTGTCAACTCTACAAAGCCTTTCCTGTGGGAGACAAACCTCCAGCTGAGACAGGAACCAGTTCCCCAGAGAGCACATTATCATTATGGTGCATATTGCTCTTAAAAACATAGGAGGGACGACATTTGTTGGTTTTTGTCATTTCTTGCCGTCAGAAGTGGTCACAGAATGTCTCCAAGTTTGTTGCTGCTGAAAAAAAAAAAAAAAAAAACCACAGGTTTTTGCTTCAATTTGATGATAACAGGGGTTTATTTTAGGGAAAATGGAAGCCGCAAAACCTATTAGACTTTATGTATAAATCACATGTTTGACATGCTTGAAAGACTTCTGTGATTGACATCAGTGCAATGTCTGGGAAAAGAACATCCGCTCATCGTCCGCTCCTGTATATTTACATGAAAACCCTGTTTGTAATTATAGTTTGCTCCTATTTGTAGATGGATGTTGAATTTGAGAAAAGCTAAGTACAATAATTTAGGTGGTAATTAGCGGATATGCTTCAGCAAAAACCTAATCAAACCGTGATGAACGCTGTGTCTGTGTGTATTTCCGTCCCGCAGTGGAGTACGACAGGGAGCTCTCCCCACACCGGCGTCACCACAAGGAGTTCAAATTCAACCTCTCACAGATCCCGGAGGGCGAGGCTGTCACCGCCGCCGAATTTCGCCTCTACAAGGAGTGCGTGAGCCAGGCGTTCCGCAACGACACCTTCCTAATCAAAGTCTACCAGGTGGTCAAGGAGCACCCGGACAGGTAACACGTTTGAAAAGTGAATACACTGTTTATTGCTAACACTTTTTTCCTCATAAATTTAACCTAAATCTTTCTTTGATCTACTTCAAATATCCACATTCTTACTAGAGGTTTATATTAATCTGTTAATGGGAACACCACATGTTTATTTTCACTATGGATGCTGCACTCTGGGCTGCAAGAGTTGGCACAGCTTATCTTTTCATGACAGAAGTACACTCTAACCAAGTATAAAAGTCATGTATAGTGATAATTAGAAGTGTAAATCACAAGTTTGATCACAGTATGATAAAAAAAATCAATGGATAATGGTTCAGTCTGACACATAAGAGTGTACCAAAGGTTTGCACATGCTGAGCCATTAAATCTTGCTGCTGTTTTATAGTTACACACCAAACCTTTGGATATTTCCCTGTTCTTCCCGAAACTGAATAAGACATGTGATTATCAGAAGCAAATGGAAACAATTACACGTTCTGTTTTTGTTTGTTTGTTTGTTTTAAATCTTTTGGGCAATTAAATAGATATAACAGCTGATGATATAGTGAAAATGCTTAAAATGCCAAAATCGAAGGAGAAAGAAATTTGTCTTCCTGTGGTCCATGTTTTCAAATAACAATCCTGAAGACCTGAGGACAGTAGAAACGGTTTACAATTTTAAAACCAAAGTAAAACCCACTTATTTAAACCTGGCGTTGACTGAATTAGATAAAAACAAATAGATTTAGCCTTTTTAAGTCAAGTTTTTATTTATAATTTATGCTTTTGTTTTTATTTAGCTAATCTGCTAGTTTTATTTGTCTAAATGTATAATTTTATTTATTGTCATCATTTTATCTTCCTTTTTATTAGTCAACTTTTTAATCCATTTTTTTTAAAATTTAATTTCAGGATATTTCTTACTGACAATGCTTCCTTAGGTTTCTTTATGATTTCTGATTATGTGTGTGGGAGGTGTGTGCAGGAGAAAAAAAAAGTGTGTAACTCTTGTGTTCATAATGTTAAATCAAGCCAGACGCCTTGTTTCAGAAATAGCTCCGGTTTCAAACTCTTCCCGTTCTCTAAAACAAGCACGCTTAATTCATGCCAAACATTTACATTACATCTGCAAGGCTAGGTAAATACAGCAAGGTTTCCGAATCATATTTGTCTTTGATAAAACTCCACCACTGAGAAGCAGTTTAGAGAGGATTTCTTATATATTTTTTTTGTTTGTTTTTTTTAATCTTGAAAATCTTACATGGCCCAGGTTATTTTATTTATTAGTGAACACTTGCAACAAATAAATCTGTTGATTTTTTTTAATCAACTCATACATCTGACACAGTTAGTATTTTGTGCTTTCAGACAGTATTTCCAGGCCAAATCATCAGTTATGTATTGGTTTAGTATAATTTTCCAGCGTGTCAAAAGGTCCATATGGTATCAAGAGCTACTTATTTACTGCATTCCTTTTATCACTACAATGAGTGGTTTGTAGGCTCCAGCCTGGAGGTTCAACCATTTATTTTGAGAGATATTTGCAGATTAAAGGGCCCAAATGCCTCCTCTTTCTGTATCATTGTGGGCCAGCTTTTTGTACCTTGAACAAAATAACAGCCTGCAATTCCTTATATCGGGTGGAGAAAAAATGCGATGTGCAGTATGTACTTATTGGAAAACATTGCAGTTTATTTCTTTATTCTCAAATTCTCCACTTCACAAAAATGTTGGCAAGGTATCAGATTTCAGCACTAATTAAAGAAAAATACGTGATAGAGTTCTTTTCTCAAAAAAGCAAAACTGTACTTTTGTAATCGCCCAATCAGCAGGAAGCCTATTAACTTTCCCGTGATCCCCGTTCCCGTAAAAACCTGACTCCTGCTCTGGCTCTAAGCCGTAATGATACAGCGCTTAATTAGCTCAACCCCCTTTGTGCTTTTTGTTTGATGAGAGTGGTTTCTCTACCAGCAGGAGAGGAATGTGGGATAACAATGAGAAATGTTGCAGGCCTGATGTGAGAAAAGGCTGACCATAACCACCCTGCAGCATATTTTTAGCTAATATACCGTCTAAAAGGCTTAAGCCACCCCTTGCTTCTTTTGCTTTCGAGGATCCAGACTTTCTTGCAGTCTAATTTTAGCAAAAGTTTTCCAGAATTTCGGAAAGTTTCTTAAGGTTCTCATTCATTTCCAGTCATGTGCTTGTACCGGACCATTTTCAGAAATTTTTATTTGTTAAGCCATGCAGGACAGAGTTCTGCATCGAGTCGACTTTCCACAGTTACCTGACGGGTAACCCATAAAAATGCGTTTGTTGCGGGTAAAAATGACATGAATGAAATTTAACAGGATAAAGGTCCGACAGATATTTATTTAGTACGGGCGGGTCGTGGGTCCAAATAAATTTTTTGTTTTTAAATGTTTTTTGTCTTCCTCCTTTTTGTGGATATAAATATTTTACTAATCAGGGGCTGGGATTAGCTTTGCTGTGAAGCCCTGCAGATGTACAGTAGATGGTGTATAAGCCATGTAGCGACATATGGTGTGGTAACTTCCTAGAATTACACAAAAGAAGAACGTGACAAAAACAGGAGAAAGGTGAACATTCTGCAGATTATCATCTTTCTTCTTGGAATGTGGCTTCAAACACCAAAACATCCACAGCCTGTTTAAACATGGCGCTATTCCAGCTTTGTTCTTATTGCAGAGTTTCCTAGGAAACGAGAATTCTTTCAACCAATCAGTGGATAGCAGAGTGTCAAGCTCCACCTTAAAGGGGCATCAGTAAGGTTGGTGTAGATCTCGGACTGCTCAGATTTTATATTCTGGTACCCTTCCCAGTCTGAGCCAATAATACATACTGTGCCGCCCAGACTCCTTTGTGGAAATAGGACTGCTTTTTAGAAATGGACCATCCAAAGAAATGCTTTGCAAACTCCTTGAAGAGGTTTTCCTTAGAGCTCAGAAGAAAGCTGGTCTTAGTGGGTTTTGACTGGTCTGAACAATGAAGCTGCTCAGAGTAAATATTAAACAGAACCTTGGCTACCAAACTCATCAGATCTTCAGACAACTCCACTGGCTTCCTGTTTAACACCATACCGATTCCAAAACTTTCGTCAACTTTGAAGCTCTCTATAAAAGTGCTCCAATTCCGAACTCTCAGATCCTCTTATTTCCTGTGGAAACCGTTAGAGGAATTTAACTTCTTAGGAGTCTAATTTCTTTCCGAACTACTTCCCTCTGCGTTGAGTTTACAGCGTTTTAAGCCCACATTCTGAGCATTATAAACATGAAAATGTGTGAAAAAACCAAACCAGCTGTAAAAAAAGTTAAACCCCATTCACAGACGAGACCCAAAGGTGGTTTACTGTTTAAAAAAAACAGTCTTGACTCTTGACCTCATTGTTCCAGCTCATTTAAGGAGTAAACCAATAAGAAGTTTTACAGTTTGCTCTCAGGTGGCGGTGTGAGAGGATGATGAGGCAGAAACATCAGCTGTGACAAACACACCAATCCAGCGGCCGAGTGAAGCCGTCACAAACACTCTCATTAATGACCAATAAAGAGGGGCTGCAGAGGCATGACTGCAGGGGCATTCTGCGAACACCTGGATGATTGCGAGGCTTTGTAGTCGGTTCTGGAGGAGGGTCCGACAGGCCTGCTGCTGTGTTATTACACCTGTAATGTGACAGTGGGAGGACAGGCCCTCTTATCACTCACACACTGCCTTTTCCTTACATCTCCTCTGCTCTCTTCTCATTAAATAGTCACACTTTTTCCACTGGTTCAACACATTCCTTCACTTTCAAGCTGACTCATTCACACTGAATATTGTAGATGATATTAACATGCATGTAGCTTTACGCCAAACTTTTACGTCCTTCCTCCTCTCGGCCCTCAGAGAGGTAGACTGTAAGGTGAGGTCTACAGCGAAGTGGAATCTAGTCTATCCCAGCGTTTTCTGTTAAGTGCAGCGATCCATCTTCCTGTCATTTTGTGATGATACTATTACCCTCGATACGAACCGCGAGCCTCTCCATTTCCTTTGGTTCCTTAAAAAAGTAGACCTGTCGTCTCTGTTATCGTGAAAGCTCAATGATGAACTTCACTCCAGTATTTACAGCTGTAAACGGCGTAAAACATTACATGTTACCTGAAACAGAGCAGACATATGTCAGATTTTGTTTTTACTCATTGTATCTGCAGCTTCTCCTCATCGACAGTTTATAATGGCGAAAAAGTAAATCACTTATTTGTGTGTTTTCTTGATGTTGATATTGTGAGGACTTCTGAGCAGAAAACATGACACGGCAAGTTTGAGTTGTGCATTTTTTGCACAAGTGCTTTAAATAAAACAAGAATTACAGCAGGGTGCATAAGAAGAGACAAAAAATACATAGAAACAAAATCATGATACATAGGGTGTGCAAAGACCAGAATAAAAGTATAGAGATTTACTTATAACTGAATAAAATTGGTAAAAAATCTATTAAAATAGAAAAGAGATAACAAATGAAAAAAACTCACTGGACCAAATATTAAAAAGGGGAGATAGAAAGAAAAAATATCTAATAATGATAAATAAACCAACTAAATAAACAAATTATTATTATTATTAGATAATGGTAATGATAGAAAATAAGTTGAGTCAGTCTTTTCCAGTCAGATACAAGGTACTTAGCCTCATATTAACTGATTCATTCCTCAGATGTATTCCAGGGAAAGCCTTCACCAGACATGTAAATAATAGCTTTTTTTTAAAAAAAGAAGAGTTTATGTCATAATATTTGTGTTACCAGTATTCTATGGTATAACGCAAAATTAAGAATATCTAAATATTTGTACATTTAAAACAAAATGTACAGTAACGTTTAACTTTGTAGGATCCAGTGGAACACACTCTAATGCATGATGCTGCCGTGAAACCATCACAGCCAGCGGAAGCTTGTAAATCCAGATCAGATTTATTTGAAAGAAGTTTTGACATTATATTCAGATTGCATATAACCATGCTGCAGCATAATAAATAACTAAATGTAAGCCTTCTCTGAACATTTTGTGATGCGTTATGGGAATAGAACAGAGGACAGAATGGTGTCTTTATATCAACTTGAGGAAGAATGATATACTGAGAGAAAGTAACATAGTTTTTATAGATCCTTTGGTGCAAATGTTGTTTCTTTGTTACTCACTTTTTAAGTGCAACAAGAATGAAATATTATGCATCAACTGTCTGGGTTTGTTGTTAATTAAAAAACCGAACAAAGAGCTGCAAGCATCACAGCGTACATAGTCAGAGTCTGGTTCTTATCAGATGAGGTTAGAAACAAAAACAACTTCAACACTCGCTATATTACGTCTCACACTTTTTATAACACAAATTGATTCAAAATACAGAATCAGGGTGTGTATAAATAAAGTCCACCACTCCAGCTTGTAAAACAGTCCTGGAGATCAACTCTGCAGCTTCTGTTGAATCCAATGCGCCTCTGCAGAGCTGAGTGACATGCACACGAGGGAATTCAGTGTGTTGGAGAAAGGATCGTCATGTTGCAGGATAGTAGCTATGGAGGACAACAACCTTTCAAAATGTTTTTTCCTGATTGATATCATCTATCTTTCTTCTGGCTGTGGAGGATTTTTCCTCCACTCTTCTCTCCAGTGTTGCTTCGGCTCGTTGAGCTTTGCAGCGCTTGTTCATCCACGGCTCTCCTCAGGTCTCTTCCTTTGCTTCACACAGATCCTCCTCTGGTATTTTATCTATGAAACTATTTCTGGTTCTTTGCCCTTTTTGTTTATCAGATTATGTGTCACGTGAACAGTGTTGTTGTTGTCCCAGAACATGACCAGACTTTCTGTTAAGTGAGTTCTTACAGAGTTCAGGAAGAAAACTTTCTCCTTTTTCGTGCTTCATCATCATGAAAAAAATCTACAAAAGGAGCTGAAGTTGTGTCATTCAGGTCCAATTTGAGAACTTTTTTCTGTTCTTTTAGTCATTAGTACTTGTAGCATCCTGCGTAGACACTGGTTGCTATTTATTCTTTGACCGTTGAAACAACTTGATTCTTTTCTCTTTCGGTCATGTTGGAGATCTGCTGCTGTGTTCAGGATTGTTACATCAGCATGTTTCAGGAAGCTTTAGCAGCCAGACAGATGGCTGTGTGTGTGACTGTGCAATCAGTTGGTATACAGCAGAGTTCATGGTCCATTCAGTGACTGCATGGTGTCCAGTTTCTGCAGAACAAAGCCAGGCAGGTTTATTTGCATTGCATATTAATGTAGAAGACTACTCCAAGAGCTTCACATAAAACATGAAAAGCTTTGCATCAAATTAGGTAAAAACAGGCTGAAGAATTAACAATGGATAAATCATGAGCCCTACACACCATGATGCTGTGTCCAGATGTTTTGTGGGGTTTTTTTAGGAATCAGCTTGGCTAACCTAAACTATGTTGTGATGTTCTTTTTATCAAGAAGAGGCTGTTTTTTCGCAACCTTTCCAACCTAAATGAACCTGTTCAGTTTTGTATTGTCTTGTAATGAACTTCAACATTTAACATGCTAACTAAGGCCTGCAGAGCCTGAGATGAAGCTCTTGGATTTTTACAGTTTTCCAGCTACAGTCTGACTTTGGGCTGAATTTGCAGGGACCTGCGGATGTTTTCCTGTTGTGGAGAATCTTTCTTGCTGTGGATGTATGGACTCCAGACAGCTTGGGAATGACAGTATAAGCCTTCTTAGACTGATGGGCAGCAACTCCTGCTTCTCTAAAATCAGTCAAACTGATGATCAGTCAACAAAGTGGGTTGGATCTGCAACTTGTTGCTACAGGGTTAATAGCTATGGAAGCAGTGACAGGGGATGCTGCTTTTCATTCTTGCTTCTTGCTTTTTAATAAATAACAAATCCGAGGTTTTAGTTATCTTATTTGAAGAGCTGGTAAGAACCAGATGATTTGGTCCTTAGATCTGGAACAGAGAGCTTCCTTTACCGTTTTGAAAGTGCTCCAGTTCACTACTCTGAAAAATGATAACCCAGCTTCTACATAAGGCATTTATCAGGGGCAATTGTTGTTTTGAACCAGCAAAGCAACTATACCAGACCTGGGAACATTGTTTCTAAGCAGCATCAGCTGCATTACAACATCCGCAGAAAGGAAAGGGCAGTTTTTATACAATAAAGTGCCGTTCAGAAGAGCTGCACTGCTATTTGCCAGTTTTGGATCTCATCACAGCTGACAGCGTTCATAGTTCATAGTTCATAAACAAAGTGAATTACTCTACAGCAGCATCTCCCTACATTTATCTCCTATAACACTGTGTACGTCTGATGATGCAACAAAAACTGGTCAGAAGTGCTAATTAACGTGATATTATAGGGCCTCTGCAATGTAAACAATAGGTGCAGCCATCTTGAAACATTAAGTCTAAGTTGGCGAAGGTCATCCGACTTCAGGATGCCGTTCCAGCTGAAACTTCCCACTTGCAAGTTGGAAATTTCTGAGTTCAAATTGAATATACCATTAGATTGTACCACATCAATCTTTTAATTTAATGTGGCTACAAATTTCAGTACATTGTGTCTTTGTATAAAAAGTCGACCTGTTCTGTTTTGCCACAGAGAAGCAGACCTGTTCCTGCTGGAGTCCCGCCGGCTGTGGGCGGCAGAGGAGGGCTGGCTTGAGTTTGACATCACTGCTACCAGCAACCTGTGGGTGATGAGCCCTCTGCACAACTTGGGTCTGCAGGTCAGCGTGGAGACCAGCAGCGGTAAGGGATTTACTTACTCTGAAATCCATTTGTCAGAACTGGCCACAAACTGAGGAAATCCCTCTTTGTGTTTTCTGGAGCAGGAAGGAGCATCAGCTACAGGGAAGCCGGCCTCGTGGGACGGGACGGTGCGCTGGAGAAGCAGCCGTTCATGGTGGCATTCTTTAAAGTCAGCGAGGTGCATATCCGCTCCACCCGCTCCGCTAATGGAAAACGTCGGCACCAGAACCGCAACCGGTCCACACAACCCCAGGAGGGATCGAGGGGGCTGGGCCCAGCAGGTCAGTGCGCATGAACGCTAAACCTCATCTGACCTCATCGCACAGTTGGACGGTGAAACGCAGCCAGACGCAGAGCTGACCTGAGCCTGACCTGACCACTTCCAGAACCGGCGGAGATCAGTGGATGTGCAGCATGTGTTTGAAGTCTGGCTCAAGTGCTTCTCTTTGAAACACTTGACAGATTGTACCTGACTTGTCTCTAATCAGCCCCCGTCTGACCGAAACTGTAGCTCAGGGTAAATCAGAGTTTACTGCAGGAATGAGGGAAGTGTAATATATCCCCAAATCTGCATCCTGATGGGGGAATACGGCGTTTTTCAGTGAAAACGTGTGATTTACGAAGGGGCTTTTCCTGCAGTCTGGGTTACACAGACGGTGGGAGGATTCAGACTCAAACTTAAGCCGACAAGACATATGTAAGACAAATGTACGGCGTTACGTACAGAGTGCAAGACGGAGGAGTTTCAGACGTATAACATGTGGAAGTCCACTATGGAAAGCTCAGAAATACCTCAAAAACTTCTATTCGGTGATTTTGGATCCATTTTTGACAGGCGATTCATCTGTAGAGCCTCCCTAGAGTCCTCTTCCTGCTTATTAGATGATGTAATGAGCAAGTATAATCCTGATGTTATGAGCTCTGCAAGCTTTTAAAATGAAAGCAAACCCTAATCCGTCCACCTTTCACCTGCTGGCCGGACTCTGCAGCGCTTAAAGCTAAGCTGCTCCAGTGAGGCTTCATTGTGCGACTGAATGATCCTGCTGCTAACGTCGGTTGACAGAGGAAGCATCAGGCTGCTCAAAAAGCGACACAGCAGAGCAGGAGATTCCTCTGTGTGAAGTTTTATCGGTAAGAAGAGTGAAACATTTGCTGAGAAAGAATAGTATTTATTTCCTACCATGATAAATGACTCATATAAACCTGCAGAGACAAATTATGTTGCCCAGCAGTGTAAATCCGTGCACCTGCTCTCCGGCCGGGTAATAAACGACGTGCCAGAAGCTGCAAAGTAAACTTGTGCAGATTCCAGTGTTTGGAAAACGTCCTGCCCGCCACAGAGCTGCAAAACTGAAGCTGGAATAAAGAGGCTTAAACAAGCGCCCCACGAAATCTTCCCAAATCTCAGGCAGAACTGACTTTTCTTTTTTTTTCTTTTTTTTTGTGGTCCGGTGCCAGAACCCAGCTTAGTGCGCTGACACAGAGCCGCAAATAGCCCATGTTGGCCGGCTACCTGGGAAGCGATTTACCTCTGCTTTGCTTCATCTGCTCCGTTTTAATGGCTCCACCATCTGCTTGGTATCCAGATGCATTTGCAGGACAGGTTGGCTCTTTGTTCGCCCTGTTTTTCTCTGTTTGTTCGCTGCATCTTCAGGGAGTCCGTCAGGAGGTCGCTGCTGTGAAAACAAGATGTTTCTCTGTGAAATCCCTGCAGGGGTTTTTTTTCCTCCCCCTCTTCTTTTCTCTCAGTAATTGCGTTAGATGAAAGCTTTGGCGGACACCACGCAGAACAAAAACTCATCGCTTGTTCTGCTTTAGTTTATCTCAAGTTCAGATTCAGCTTCAGAGCTGAACTCCGCCACCGAGTTGTCTCTTCTGCTCTAAGGTGGCAGAGTGATAACGGTGTGTAACGGCTTATTTACTATGACTTTAAAGCACTTTCGCGTCCTAGTTTGGATCAGGAAGATGAGGGAGCTTGTTCAAAGATCTGCTCCAACAACGGCAATCTGTTAGATATGCACTTTACATAACCCAAAACATCAAGACCTCTCCGCCTCGCCACTCGGGACCACTGGGAGTGTAAATATTTAGATCTTACACAGGAAGCAGGGAGGCCCCCCTCGCGACAGCCGTGTGTCCGCGGCCAGCAGAGGACTGCTTGGATTGGACGGGATGGAAGGATCCGGGAGGAATTCAGGAGGGCATATGGTTTCAATACTGCACCGCTCACTGCAGAGCCCGGGAGGAGGCGGCGGCCGGGGAGAGCATCCGTCTTGTGGAGACGCTGTCCCCTCGCTCCCCGCTTTGGAGCGGCAGCGCGTCACCTGAGGCCACCCGAGCTAAAAGGAGCATTTCACCGAAAATTCACCCTTCCACCTTTTTCCAAATAACATGAGATCTAAGGCCGGAAGGCGGCGGCGTGTTTGTTTTTAATTGCTAATGTGTGCACTAGCTTCCACACAGTGGCTTTCAAAACTTTCTTCGGTGTGAGGTGATTTATGCTGCGTGCTTTCTAAAAATAACATCCCCCTCTACCCTACCTGCACACCCCTGACCCACACGCTGGTTTCTTTTTGTCCTCCTGGTCACTTTTCTTAATTCGTCCTTGCTTTGTCTTAAAACTCTTTCTCAGCTCTTTCTGGCTGTAAATCAGCCTTTTTAACCGGGAAACTTTTATTTTCCCAAATGAAATCCCTGTGAGGTTCTGGCCCTTTTATTTTCTCATATTCACAATTTCAGCCTGCTGGATTTTAAAACGACATGCGATATGAAATATCTTCCAGATGATAGCCTAAAAGATGTCCGCCGGAGCCAAATAAAGTTCTGCAACATTAGCTCTGAAATAACGATGTGACTGCAAATGCAATAAATCATCTTTGTTTTCCACTTTACTTTTTTTTTTTGCTTCTAAAAGTGCACAATTAGCCGAACGGGTGGATTTTTGGGCTTATTTTGGGGAGTCATGTGAGGGAGGCTTTAACATTCTTGACTCCATGTGTGATGTTTCCACCCACTCTGGGTGTGCCTGATGTTTGCACAGTGGAAAACGCTCTTGTATACCTCAGCTAAAGAACAACACAACACCTTTAAAGGTAATTTGGGGTTTAGTGGGCGAGGAAGGCTGGGGGAGGTAGTGGGAGTTGGGCTGGGCTTTTGGCTGTGGGGGAGGTTAACAACCATCCGGGGAAGGAATACAGCGTCCCGGCACAGCAAAGGCGGCCTGTAATTAGGTCTAGCCAGTCATTAGCTGCACAGCTAAAAGACTGACCAAGCTAACAGTATCGCTCAAAGAATTATAATAACACGGCTCTCAGCCAGCTGGGTTTTTTTCATCTGTCGCTCCTCTCCTCCCTCCCCCTCGCTCTCCTCTCCTTCCTCCCCACCCGACCTCCTTTTGTTTACTGTTGCAGTAATTAGACATGGCGGAGCTCCCTCGCAGGGTTTAATAACCTTTGTGATGAAAGACGGGAAGAAAGATAAACTTCAGTAGTCGTGGTTAAAGGGAAGGAGAAAAAAAAGAGAAACCTCAGATACAAGAGTGACATTTTCCTTTCATGTCTTCACGACTGGGACGCTCTCCTTCCCTTCTTCTGGGGGTAAAGGAGGAAGGCTGCGCCTCCAGAAACCGACTTTCTGTCCCGTCCGTGGGAACTTTTTGGGAATTTCTGAATGGGGCAATTTACAGGAACGAACCTATAAAACTTTTTCATGCCGCTAAACCGGCCATCTGAAATGTCAGCGCTTGATTCTTGTGTTTTCGGAACATGTGATAAACGTGATTTACAGCTTTTTCCTCCTGACTGAGGCGGCTGGTTTCATGAATGGCAGGTAGTGTAGAGAGGTTAACGTCAGCCCGGCGTATCGAAGGTCTCTCAGCTGGAGCCACAATGCTCGTGTTTAGTGTGAAACGGTTTCCCCTGCTATTGAATAGACTGGGTGGGAACCCCCAGCTGGTGCCCCACCTCAGAGAATTGGGTTATTTGGAGTATCACGTGGTGAAATGGGATGTTTGTCCACTCACAGAGACACATTTCCAGGTTAAACACTGAGTTAATGCAGTGGTAGAGCTCTGCGCCACGGTTTGCATTCACATTAACTGATGAAGGAAATCCCCCCTCCCCCAAACAGGATACTCAAATATTTAGTTGTGACTATGGTTCATGAAAGCGTAAAAGTAGAAAGTTTAATTTGGGAAAGTTAGAAAATTTCCCTCATAATCTGTATTTCTGTCTAATCACTGCCTCTTAGATTCACCAGATTAGTCTTAATGTCATAAAATACAACCAGAAGCAGAACGTTAAAGATGCAGCTGGGAGAATTGTTTCATATCTTTCAAATGACTAAAGCGTTAAGGTTTTTTTTGTAAACACCTTCCTGTTAAAGCACAGCCTCTAACCCTTTAAGATTCCCTGAAAGCTATTGCTTATATTGTCAGCAACTTCTCAGGAACGGTGGTGTAACACTGTGTGGTAAATTGTGATGGATAGCTTTAGGTCGTCTACAGATGTTTTCCAGACATTTATATCAACATCCCGGAGGTTTAGATTCCAAACGCAAAATGTAGTTTATTTAGAGACGCTGTGTGGTAAATCCACAATGAATTATTCATGATGACACCATTTATTATGTCAAACAGTCTTTAACAGACGCTTTTATCCTAAGAAACATTTGATTTCATGTACTTTTGAGTACATCGGTTATGCCAACTCTGGAGGCAAGGAGGGAAAAGTGTCACAATAGGGACCTTCATACTGACCTGTAAACTAGGACAAAGCAACTTCCTGTCAAACCTTCTAGCAGTTGAGAAGCTTATTGACGGTAATGTCCAATCAGGAGCAGCCAAAGATCAAGAAAGTGAGCAGAAATTTGTTTGTCTGACTAGTAAAAACTAAACTAATTTCTTCTGCTATGGCTGGAATAATACCAAGAAGAGGTTATTGATGCATGGTGTGTGGTGGAGAAAGCTGTTTGAGGACAGTTGGTAGATAAACTGTAGCATAAATAATTATAAATGGCAAAAATATCTGGATGTAAGTAGTAGTTTGTAGGGATTGTCTTAATTGATTATCGGGATAATTAACGATAGATTTTCAATTAATCATTAATATTTATACACTAAAGTTCAATATTTTTAGCCTTTAATTAAATGAAGCAAAAGTAGAGAAAACCCTTATTTAGATTTTCATTACAAGATGAACAACTCTTATGGGAGCTAAATGGGATTCATTCACTGGTTACGCAGGAAAATATGCACGCACTTACAACTTCAGCACCAGTTGAGACATGCATTTGATTAATCGATTAAAAGAAAATATAACCGATTAAAACCTTAACGATTGATTAATCGATCATTGATTAATTATGCCCATCCCTAGTAGTTTGTTTCAATGGTATAATTTATTTTGAGAGAATGAGCACATGAGAATAGGCTTGGTCACTGTTAATTTACGTTATTTCTACAAAATACTGTTTGTATTAAATTCTGCTCTGTCTTTTTGGTGCTATATCTATTGATGTATTTATTTTACACCATTTTGTGGTGACAACTATAACTATAATCTGACAACTGAGGCAGAGGTTCTACGTGCATTTTTACATTAGAAAATAAAAACAGAGTTTTAAGGGTTAATTGCAACGATACGCTATTACAGGTAGAGTTGGTTTTTCACGTTTCTCGCCACCTCGGCTCTCTGTCAACGACAGGGGAAAAAAAGCAATGAATGGAAGCCTCATGGGAGCCGGAGCCCAGCGGTAGCTGTGTGGCATTAAATTTTTACAGGCAGGAAGGGGAGACGTGGTTTATGGGCACCCCAAATCTGGGACTTTACACTCAATGAAAGCCCACAGTAAATATCAGCTTTATTACTCTTAAAGAGCCCCTCAGACTGTAAATGCTGATGGCTTTGAAGGCCAGGAGGTGCAAGGAAAATGTGTGCATGTGTGAAAAAGGGAGGAACAAGGAGAGCCCTGCAGTCCGATTAAATGGACTGGTAGGTGCAGATGCATGCGCAGGTTTTTGAAGGAAAATCAATTTTATATGGGAAAGAAGTTGAAAGTTGTCAATGAATGAGAGCAGAGAAAGTGAAGAAATGAGATTATCAAACAGAGGTATTAATGGCTTCTGGCGCTGAGGTGCGACGTGTGTGCCGGCAGCCTTCCTTCGCCCTCCAGCCTGGTCTGCCATCTGACCCGAAGCTGAAAGTCACGCATCATAAAGCAGACCTGGATGTGGGAGCAGGGGGTCTCTGTGTGTGTGTGTGTAACCTGGAAGCAGAGAGTACATTACGGTATTTGGAAGCATCGCATACAGTGTGTGGCTTATAGAAACCTGCGGACTGGCACCAATTTAGTTATTAAAATTCATAAAATCATATTTTAATATCCACTCCTAAATGTCTATAAATACTGTCTTCCATAAATACTGACCTGCGGTGTGACACGACAGGAATGTGCCGTTTCTGTCTCTATAAACATGACTTCAGGCTCTGATCAGGTCAGCCAAGTTTCTCAGCCAATCCGCTTCATTCTTCCAGCAGCACTTTTCCTCCATCCTTGGATATTTCCTGTATATAAACACTGTACACGCTATTACGGATCCACACAATGCAGAGTCAAGTAGATTTTTCTTTATTATATTTATAGGAAAAAGCAGCATTTTCCCACAAGTGCTGACCCAGTGTGGTTGCAGTAAATCTGCTTTCTGCCGGACCAACATGTGTGACCCTGCCCCCGACCTCGTCTGCTCTACACACACTGATGAACATGGGCAGGGCGCTTGTGCATTCACAGCCTGGCTGCACACGTGTACAGTAAACTACGTGTTTCCACATCTGCAGACACCCAGCGAACTGCCCCGCTTCCTATTGGAGAGGAAGGAGCCGTAAAGTGGGGAAACACCTGATGGTATCCACCAATAAGAGTCGGCTCTTTGACCTCAATGTACCACCAGCCGCTGCACTCCATCTCACCTTCAGTTTCCTGTCGCTTCCCCAACAAATCCATCAGATCCAAAATAAAATGAAATAAGACTTTCTCTTTTTCTTTAATTCCTTTTTCATTAAATATCAATATTTTCCCATCTGGGGGTAAAAAATCTTTATCCCCGGGCCTGAAACTGTGTATCTTGCTTCATTCCTTGCATTTGCGACTATTCCAACTTTCTCTCCTCCTTTTTTTTTTAAACGTTTGAGACGAGTCCAGCTAAAGCACATGGGTCTGGGCAGTGCGCTAAATCTGTCTGTTAAAATGAAATTTAGTTTTATGACGACAACTTAATGCAAATTGCTCTGGGGAATTTAAATGACAAGTTTTTTTGCTTTAATGAGCAGCTGAGTGGGGTTGAGGCATTAATGTGTGTGTTTATTTCTAAGCTTTATAACAAATACACATACACACACAGATGTAAGGGACAAAAACCGTTGAACCTTACATAATCGAGATGTTTGTGTATGCTGTCCGTCTGTCTGTCCCCCCACCTCCAGCTGAGTAAACAGGGCTGCTGTCAGAGAGATGAGTGGTTGGGTGGTGGCTGTGACTGAGTGACAAATCTCAGACTCGGGTCTGACTCATGCCCTCTCTGACGGGCACAGACACAAAACTTCCCTGGAAGAGAAAGAAAAATCCCAAACTGAAATGCCTTTTGGATGCATGTACTACTGATATAGTTTATTATTCATTTGCCTGTTCAGTTGTGCACATCCATCCATTTTCTGAACCGCTTAATCCAAGTGGGTCGCGGGTGTGCTGGAGCCTATCCCAGCTGTCAAGGGGCGAGAGGCAGGGTACACCCTGGACAGGTCGCCAGTCTGTCGCAGG
>JAVQJG010088586.1:0-10852 GCA_036024015.1 Craterocephalus amniculus | reverse complement strand
CGCAAGAATTTGTTGTTTTATAAAATCCTGTTTCTGTAATTTTATGTGAGAATTATTATTAACCTTATTATTTGAGATGCAAACCTGGTGGAGTTTAATGGACTTGGTCAGAAGGATGCCAATTCTCTCTGATCTCTTATCCACTTAACCTGGTCCGGACCAAGTTAGGCGTCCAGCATAAGTGACATACCCTGATCAGAAGTGAACCAGCGTCGTAGGACGGAAAATCCTGGGTTAAACCCAAAGTTACGTCAATAAGAGAAAATCCGTCTACGTAGTACAGCCCCCTGGTTTTTCTTCACACTGTTGATCCGCCGGTACGATTTTCTGTTTCACGTTGCCTAAATTCACTTTAGAATGCATCTAAATTAAGATATTTTGGTGTAGCCTCAATGAGAATTATGAGGATATTTCTAAATGTAAAACATTCCGGCTTGATCCGGCACAAATTAAGCCCTGTATTACAAAAAGTACTACTTTTTTAAATCAGATTTTATGGATGCTTTAAGTTGTGCATTTCAACACTGAGGCTTTTATCAAATAATCTGATCTCGGGTGGAGCCGCCTGTGGCCTTTTTTTTTCATTATTAATTTAAAGTTTTTATTTAATCACAATATATAAACAAAACTGGAAGGGCACACTCATTAATTACTGCACGTGGCAGCAATCCCTCACAAAAGATTTGAGTGCATTTCACAGTTTGTATGTTTGATGTGTGGTTCCCGAACAGGCGCATTAGGTGTGTGATTCTGCAGTAGAGATGTTCCAAATCTTTCTCTCTACAGCTGAATTATGAATGCTTTTAGTGAAACAACTAAACAGATTGCAGCAACTTTTACAGAGAAATGCTCTTCTCAAACAGATGGGATGATTGAAGGGAATGCAGCTGTGATGAGCAGTACGGCTCTCTGCCGCTATGTTCATTTCAGTCTGAGTAGCTGAATCTCAGCTGAAGGGCCACAATGCAATCCCTCTGCACGCACTGATTCAGAATCAGCACAACTTCCCAAGTCAGGAGGTGGGACTTCATGTGAGTGGGAAAATTGAATCCAAGGTGAAGTGAAATTTCATTCTCCTGAAGGTGAACAGTGCAGAAAGAGGTCGCACAGTGTTGCCTAGCTACAGTTGATTGGACATGTTAGAAAATGGCATTCCATGCCTTTTCACTCATTCAGGGTGAGTTTTACTATTTCAAGTGGTGGTAATGAAATGAAATGGGAGACTGTGGAATTATTCAGGTGGTGGAAAATTCTCTGTGGCAATCATCATCAGACTACTGGGCCTTTCAAACAGAATGATGAAAGCGAAGAGGAAGTAGAAGTGAAGAAGAGAAAGACACACGGGAGGAAGTGGAGGAGTAAATGAAATAGAATAGTTGGAGGAGGCAACAAGAGATTCAGCCGACTGAGAGAGACAGAAGGAAGCTGGAAGAAAGGAGGCGATGTACAGGATGGAGCGTGTGCAGATGACGGGTAGAGAGTGTGCTTGTGCCAGAGTGATTTACGAAGGAGCTGAAAAGAGAAAGGAAAACAGAGAAATTGAAGCAAAGACAAAGTGGAAAAAAGGGTTTCAGTCGGTCTCTGGAGAGTTACCTTTACCGTTGATGCTCAAACTCAAATGTAATCAAGTGCTTCAGTTCAACTTCCCCTAGGATCCGGAGAGCAAATTTCAGAACAATGAGCCCCACTCGCCCCTCACAAACACACACCTTTCAGTTCAGAGTAAACCTTTTATTAAATCCTTTTGCCCACGTTCATGTCTTGAATTTCTTTGGGAACATTTGAAGGTTGCTTGTCTGCATTTGTGGGCATATACAGTAGGATGCATCGTCACGCACACCTGCAGCAACAGGAGAGATGAGTCGATCAGAAGTGTTTTATGTCTTCAAGGAGAGAGGTCCTGCCTGTTCAGCTGAAACGAATGCGCACACCTCCCTGCTTCCCCTGTGGCTGCCTCAGACGAGCAAACAGCTGGGTCTCATCTTTATTTTTCCTTTTTTTGCTTTTGTTCATATTTTTACCTTTGCATTTCCTGTGCGCATGAGTATCCACACACTGGAATATATGTGTGGTTTCATCACTAAAACTCTTCTGGCCTGTGGTGCGCATGTATTTTTCATTTTTTCATACTGTGTTGTTAAAACTGAAGTATGAGGAATTGCAGATGCTTTTATGTTTAACCGTATGCCTTGAAGAAATGCTTCTCCGCCTTTTTTCCCTCATGGCCTAAGTAGACCGGGTAACTATTACACAATTTCCTCACAGCTCTTTGATACACTTATTTAAAAAATTTCACTTGCATCCCTACTCACTTACCCAGTGAGAAAAGTTCTAAAAGCTGTCTTAATAGATGTTCTTTCACAGGAATGTTTTGGTTTTTTCATTGGTTTTTTTCTACAGTTGTTCCTGAAGAAAAATGCTTTTTGAAATGTCCAGAAGTTCAGATTTCATGGATATCCAAATTATTTAGCATTACATTTAAGTTAATCATAACATGGCCAAACGTTGAAATGAAATGAAACATACCTTTTCTAAGGGGGAAATAGCAATTTAAAAAAAATAAATAATCATATTTTGAATAATGAATACATGATTATTTATAACTGATAATTTATAAAATAATCATTTGCAATCCAAAAATGAACAACTTTCCTGATAACATACTTTAATGAATGGTTGTTTGTCTGATTATATCAGAAACAGCTGATCCTCAGAGATTTTCACATACAAAGTTTAGAGTAAAAGGTCTGATGAAGAAAAATATCTATTTAGCAGGAATGTCTGGACCAAACTGTCTTTTTGATGTCAGAGGAGAATGGCCAGACTGGTTGTTTATAATAGAAAGGCAACAGTAAGTCAAGTAAGCACTGGTTCCAACCAAGGTGTGAAGCAAAGCATCTCTGAACACACAACACGTCCAACATTGAAGCAGATGGGCTCCAGCAGCAGAAGACCACACCAGGTGTCCCTCCTGTCAGCTAAGAACAGGAAAATGAGGCTGCAGTTCACACTGACCCACCAGAACTGGACAATAGACAACAACATCATGAAAACATGGATCCATCCTGCCTGTATCAATGGTTCAGGCTGCTAGTGGTATAATGGTGTGGGGAATATTTCTTGGCACACTTTTAGCCCCTCAGGACCAACTGAGCATCCTTTAACCGGCACAGCCTACCTGAGTCCTGCTGCTGACTATGTCCTTCCTTTTCTGAGCCCAGTGGAGCATCATCTGATGCTACTTCCAGCAGGATGAGGCTCTATGTCACACAGCTCAGATCATCTCCAACATGACGATGAGTTCACTGCACTCCAGTAGCCTCACCTTTCTCACCTTTGGGATGTGGTGGAACGGGAGATTATCATCATAGATGTGCAGCAGCTGTGTGATGCTGTCATGTCAATATGGAGCAAAATCTCTGAGGAATGTCTCCATCAGCTTCTTGAATCTATCACACCACGAATGAGGGCAGAAAGGGGGTCATCCTGTACTTACTTGGTGGGCCTAATGGAGTGGCCACTTAATACATTAGCCACAGTAATATAGTGTTAACCTGCTCATTAAGGCTATTGGACTGCTTTGATTTTTGTTTGTTGTTATGTAAATACTTACAGGATTTAATTTAAAATAGATCCTTGTAAAAGTTGTAATCTGACAGTGTTTGGCTCTCATTTGAACTCCAATGAATAAATGGAATAGGCACTGAAACATCTTTATCTCTGTTAAACCTCACACAGCGCAGTGACACCACTCCTATCCTCAGGTTAGAAGATAGCAACTGGTTTATAGAAGAGAATGACTGCTGAGTCATTGTTTCAATCATCTCCACAAATGCCCCTGTCATTTTCTCCTGAAGAGATTCTCATCTGTCTAATACAGTTTACTTTGAGGAGACCATCCATCTCCATCTACTCGTGTGATGCACCTGCTGCTGAGGTCAAACCTGGTGATGTTAATCTGTCTGGGCAGCTGAGGGTGGACGCTGCTGCGGCCTCTATTTCCTCCAACCGTAGATACAAGCCTGTGTGGAGATGCGGTGGTTTATATGTATGAAATTGGCCGGTTATTACTGGGAATGAGATTCAAAAGGGCATTTTAGGTCATTTGAGTTTTTCGAATTTAATTAAGTGCCAGAGGAAGAAACTTCAGTCGTGTTATTTAGCTCTGCAAACTGCACTTAACGGGATCTCTGCTAGGTGAACGGTCAGTCTGAGAGCCATCACACTCTTTGTAGCTCAGTAAACAGAAGCCAAAGGTGAGCAATAATCCAGTTAGTTCATGGTTAACTTATTCAGCAGTGTTTTAAAGTCTGTTTTTAGCAGGAAAATAAAATCTAAATCTGAGAAAACTTCATTCTTTATGCTGCAGAACTCACATTGACACTCAGAATAAATCAGAATCTACTGTGAGTGAAAATGCAGTCTTCAAGGACAGATGTTGTTATCATTTAAATTAAGGCGTGAAGAACTAAATTATGGAGGAATGTTAAACAGTCCACACTTAGAGTGCCTTTTTCAACCTTGTCTCAGTTCTGTAAAGTTACTGTCGTTTTTTTACTCATTTACAGCTTTTCTCCTATATATATTTTAGGGGTGTGAAACTTGCAGCAACTTATTTTTTAATTAGATTCCGATTCTTGGTGTAAAGATTTGATTCTGTATTGATTCTCGGTTCAAACTGATCTTAATTCACATTCAATCCTCTTTTAGTAACATAACGTGCTGATTAACTCTGCTCCTTTATCAGCCTGAAACAGCTATAAATGAACAAAGCAATGGAGATGCACACACAACACTTCAGCAGCCCTATATATAAATTGCTTTAATTTAAATAAAATACTGCTTGCTTGATTTTGTGTGGTAATGTAGCTTTAGCTACCAAGAAGGCTATCAATTCAAGCTAGCATTACATCTGGCTAGCTCCTATTATTAGTAAGTCAACAACATTTCTCACCAAAAGACTTAGCTTGTACCAAGTACCAGTGTAGATTGAGGTTCAATACTGTCCAAGGACACTTTGAATGAACTGATGATCAATTTGTTTACCTCTGTCTTGGGTGATGACCACATCACCAGCTGAGCCCCAGATGCTCCTGGTTCAAGATAACTGCAAAAACCAAGGAATTTCTTTTTCTTCAAATCTTTTTATTTTCTTTAAATAAAGATGGATTTATAAACCATCAAGAATCTAAGAGTTGAAAAGATCTGTTCGCCATTTTGGAACAGGGTGGCAGCAGAAAGGCTCCCTGCTCATGTTGGAAGAAGGAATGTCATGATTACTTGATTGCAGAGTTGAACGCCAGTCTTTAAGATCCCTTGGTCGTCACTTTCCATTAAAGATTATGTCTAAACTATATCGCCAGATCGGAGTGACTTGCACACGGAAAAAAACATCAGCATTTACAACATGTTAAATTATACAGATTGGAAAAAAATATTTTTGATTGATACTTTTCCAGTTCAAACTTTTACAGTATTATCTTAAACAGCATCTGCTCTGCTAAAGGGCAGCTGGAAGTTAAAGCTAGCTAAATGTTTGCATTTTCTGGGTTTAAAAATTCTCAACTTCAGTAAAACTTTTTATAAACATTTTATAATGTGATTTAGAGGAAGCACTATCCAAAATCCAGGTAAAGATCCTGCCTCCTTTAACATGTTTTCTCTGAGAGTAATGCTAATATGAATATACAGTATTTGTTATAGTATTTATTCATTGTTTAAAGAACAGAACCGATATGTTGGAATGGGTTTTCTTAGTTTCTTTACTTGTTACTATAACATCTTGAGTTGGTATTAAAAGATTGAAATAAATTAAAGACCTATAAAGAGTGTTTACAGTATGTGAGTTTACACATTTATAATGAGATATTAACACATAATAATAATGATAATTGTAAAAAATAGCATCACTCACATTCAGACTAATGAAGACAATCTTTTAGCCTTGCCTCATAGATTATTTCAGATTTTGAACCATTTAAATTATAACTATTAAGATATAAGATATGATAACTCTTATTTATCAATGAATGATAAAAAACCTATTTAAACTGGAAAAGATCCACAATTTTTTCCTGTTCTTGCCCTGCACTTTCTCTCATGTTGTCGTTGACACTATCATGGCAAGTTCCAACACTAGTACTGCATTCATGCATATTTTAAAAATAAACTCTTTATGAGTGACTTTGGTTGGACATCTTATTTGAAGAGAACAGTACTCTAGATGAATCACGACGCCTTATGTTGAACACACTTGACAGATTCCCAAACGTTAATCACTCTGCTAACCGTAGGAAATGAGGAGCTAAATCCTGCTTAGTGACATTTTCCCTTTTGTGACAGAAACATGATCTCCTGTTTGAAATTCTCTCTTGAAACATGAATCCTCTTAATGCTCTTTTTATATCTCACACATTGATTTTGAGTCATACATTCATTCCCGTATCAGTTTCTTATTTTACACAGGGTTTTGATATTACATAAAGGACTTTAAAGAAGCCTAACGGGCATTATAATAGTGCTTATTTCTCTGTTTTTGAAGCTGTGTGATTAAGTGTTCTTTGTAAAAGAAACAGTGATGTAGACATCAGCTCACAGTAGGAAAGTCAAAGTTTTCAGGTATTTCCCACCTTTTTTTTTTACAAATGTCCTTCTGGAATTGATCCCAATCAGCTCAGGCAGCTTGACAGAAAGCATCTTTATCTGTATCTGAAACCCAGAGGGAGATCAAAAAAAGACATTCTTCACATTTTCGCTGGTGTCCTAAGATATGATGGCCTTGAAAGCTGCAGCTGAGGAAAACGGAGAATGTTAAAAACTTCAATGTAATAGAGCATATGACTGCAAGTCAAGATTAAAATGTCACGCAAGTGGAAATATATTGGGTTAATAACCTGAGTTGTCTGCTGTTTTAATAGTTTTATGTCTTACAGGTGCATCTCTTGTGATCTTTATTTACTGCAATATAAACAAAAGAACAAAAGCAATGTTTAACTCAGCACAATTAGATCATAAATAAGGAACATAGAAAAGCTGTTTCTGAATGTTCCTCACGTTTTGCATGTGTCAGTCCGATGACAGCCAGACAGGCAGTTTCACATCAGGAGGTTTTATCTTAGCAGCAGCTGCAGCAGACGAATGGATGGAGGATGGATGGCCTTCTCACGAAATTCTCAGTTTTTCTCAGGAGGAAATGACAGCATCATCTGTAGAGATGATAGAGTGACTCAGCAATAAACCAACAGCATGAAAAAGGTTTTTTTTAAAAAGAAAAGAGAGAAGTACTGATAAACAAGTGAACTTTGTCACACACAGCTCCTTGATTGGTTTTAGGTTTAATTAGCTGAATTTATTTAATCACCTTTTGCTCTTTTGATCCTTCTACAAAATGCAACAGACGTGCTTTTGGAAGAGCTCAAAATGAGTTTCAGGTGTTACTAATTTATGCAATTTATTCTGAGGGTTTTAAGGACAGCAGACATGTCTCTCTGTATGGATGCCAAGGGTAAAAGGAAGCAAAGTTTTCCTCCAGCATTGCCTGCAGCAACTTCGAAAAGGTTCACTCTTCGTAATGCAAGAAATGTTCAAACCAAAAGCGTGTACAGAAAATACATTTGAGGTGTAGATACACTACAGCTCTGGGACAGTAGAGGCGTAAAGCATTTATGCTGAGGGGTTAGAGGAGTGATGTTTAAAACTGACTTTACTATTTGGGAATCTAAAGACGCCTTTAATCTTCATATGGTTTTTCTCATAATGCAACATGACAGTGCATCTTCTGCGTTGCACTTTCGATACCTGAAAAAGACATAAGTCCTCTGTTTTTTGCACAGACCATCAGTTTGGAGTAAGATTAAAGATTTTTTTATTCTCATTCAAAACACCACTCCAGAGACACCATGCAGTGTAAAATTGCTGGGAAACGGATCATAGAATAACCAAAAATCACCTTTATTTATACATATAGTGATTTTACTCCAATATTTCACTGTGACAATAATGCAGCTATTTTATAAATGCGTATGTTCCTGTTGGGCTCCTCTGACTACTTTATTTACTTCACTTAAGTAATTGTAACAAATGGAAAGAATGTGCATCAGTGTTGTGTTCTTATTCTCACTGATACCAAATTATTCAACCTCCTCATATCTGGGAGTGAGAGAGTGCAAACCTTTTAAAGAACAAGAAAGAAAAGTAAAACCTATAATGTACTTGAAAGGTGTCTTTCCGTCTCAGGGCCAACTGATATAGCACATATTTTACACTGAGTTAGAAAAGAGTGTCTCATGTTTGGACTGGTAGCTACATATTTTTTCAGTCTACAATGTATTTGAGAAAAAAAAAAGAAAAAGATTTTACATGCTACTTAGTCAAAATGTCACCAGAACATTTATGAGGTCATCAAATTACCTCCAGTGTACATTCATTAAGCTGTTGATGCTCATACCCTGTAGTTTATTCACTGCTAAGCCTCATTTGCATGTTGTTGGGTCTGCTTCTCAAATGGATTCCTCACTGTTGGGACTAGATAATAATGCAATATGCACAACTTGGAGTATGCTAATGTTGTTTGATCTGCCGAAGTGTGTGACAGCGTCGTATCTTGTTTCCATTCAAATTAATATCCATGCTGTACAATGTTTTTTGCTTTGTCAGTGACAGGCTTATGCAGATAATAAATTAAATTCACACCGTCATGGCAAATGATTTTTCCCTGCGTTTTCTCAAAACAAAGGACCCATCTTGTGGTTGGCTGTTTACTTTGACTGATTTGTGTGAAAACCTGCAGTACCGAGAAGACTTTGATTTTCCTGGTGTGAAACTTAAACTTTGCGAGGTTTCAAAATGTCTTATTGATGCAAAGGCTGGCTTTAAGGTCAGTACAGATTATGTGCACAATAAAACATTGGAATGTAAGAGAGAAAATGCATGGAGAAGTATATTAGTGGTATCTTCTGATTATCACATTAAGTCAGTGAGTCTCGCTTTAACTTAGGAAAACAAGAACCAGCCACAGCATTTTCCAAGTTTTTTCGACTTATACATTTTTTCATTAAACTTTTGATTTTATTGCATTTTTCTTTTAGAAATAAATGTTTCTGATTTAAAAATAAATTTTTATTTTTGCATTTACTACTGTACATTAACTGGTATTTCAAAAATGTGTTCATTGATTTATGGCAGATGCAGAGAAAATGAGTGATTATATTTGGTTAATTTCAACAGTATAAAACTTGAATTATTTGCAAATCACTGACAAATACTTATTTTAATACCTGGACTAAACATTTTTTCTCACAAATAAATTAGACAAGCTCTGTTGCCAAAAAAGGAATAGGCTGAAGCCCAGAAGAGAAAGAAAACAGAAAAAAACTAATTCTGGGGAAAAATTAAATGGATTTCATTTGACCCCAAACAGAATATTTCAAATTAAACTTATAAAGTAAAGTAAAGTAAATCTAAGGTCCAGTATTGTAAGAAAATGCAGTCCAGAGTAGTCTGTCTATCAAAGCAGTGGTGAAGTGTTGTACGGTTCAGTAACAAATGATAGGAAGAGTTTCTTCTAACGTTCCCTGTGACACGGGAGCTGTCTCACGGGAGCGGGGGGAGTCTTTTGCAGAAGGAGGTGTGTGTAGCAAAAAAAAAAAAAGTTTTTAATATTTGATGGAATTATTGAGCCTGAGTTTATTTTCCCATCCTGAAAACCCATTAGCACAAGACTAAAGAAACTGTATGAGCAACTTTTCAACTCTGGCTAACTAAGCAAGTTGTATGTAACCGTCACATGTCAAGTGGAAAATGTACCCATTACGTTTTGCAAAGCAAAGCTGTGTCAGAGCGGCATTCCACTTGAAAACCTTTGTAATGGGCCTTCTCCAGCTACGGGGGGCTGAATGTAAAAATAACAGCATGCTTTGATGCTAACAACATAGCGTTAGTCAAAATTAAACACCAGGTGGGAGTCATTGACAAATAGTTTGATAATCTTAATGATTTTCAGTATTTTAGCCTTAAATGTCCATGGTAAAGTGCTGATGGATCAGGAAGCATGTGGTATATGATTCTACGACAGTGCAGTTTGAATGTGCAACATAAAAATTTTCTACAAACTTAGTTAATCAGGAAGTTGAGTTAAAGTAAGGATCGACCGATATTAGAGCCGATACTGATAAGCGATTATTAGTAAATAAGGGAACCGATAATCGAATATTGGAACAGATATTCATATGCATCAAAAAAATTTAATTTTGGTGTCGGACATTGAGAATAACATTCATGACAATATTTAGACTGTATACTGGTAGCTTGTTTTCTACATCGCAAAAATCTGTGATATAAAGAACTTTAACTGTGGGAGAATAACACAAAATCGGATTAGTTTGTAGTCTTATGATAGAAGTATAACAGATAATTGTTTTTATTAAAACAATTTGAAACTACATTAATGTATTAGCCATGTTGAATATTTTCAGCAAAACAACTACTTTCACTCTTAATGCCAAGTACATGTAAATGATATTCTTTTATACTTTTTAAAAGTAGGTCTTGGGTTTGTAGATTGTCAGTAAATGATCTGTTATGTATTAATATGTGATAATAGGAACATTAAACATGTCATGTCATAAATAGGCAAGGCAAGGCAAGGCAAGTTTATTTGTGTAGCACATTTTCAGGTACAAGACAATTCAAAGTGCTTTACATAAAACATTAAAAGCATAAAAGAAAAATTACGGTAAAATCATTTAAACACAAAATCATTGAAAAGATTAAAAGCAAGAGAAGTTAAAAGATACCGTGCAGATTTCATTCATAGATACATGAGAAAAGGAACGTTTTTAACCTGGATTTAAAA
>JAVQJG010088581.1:0-23068 GCA_036024015.1 Craterocephalus amniculus | reverse complement strand
GGATGCAGCTTCACATCACGGTGTTCCACACGGCAGACATGTTTGTTTTGAAATTGCACCCGCGTGCACGCGCAGCGCGGGGGAAGGCGGGAGTAACACCACACAGCCTTTCTGCAGGCTGCAAAGTATGGAGTTTAGGTGATCTGGATTTATGATCGGCAACAAAAGACACTGATCGGCGATCACGTACTTTTTTACGGAAATCGGCCGATCATGATCGGTGGCCGATCGATCGGAACACCACTAATATTTACATCAAACTTATGAATGAAAGCTGATAATTGTGTTTACAAAACATCAAACGTCATAGTACAGAAACATCGGCTAGATTAGTTTTATTTCCTACACCTGGTGATTTTCTGTCAGTGTGATAAACACGCGGGACACATGCGGAACTCTCGTGTTAACATTGTTTCCTCCGTTTAGCCGTTGCACCGGCTGAAAAGTCTGCATCGATGCAGACTCGCTATCAGAGGGCTGAATGCTCCACTTTCCCTACACCCTACGCGGTTTGAGACGGCCCTTAATATGGTGGAGCCTCCTCGAGAACGCGCAAACGGAGGTTTAGTGCGTAGGGACCGGTTTGAGATTTGGCCGTGGACGTCCGTTCTAAACGTCTTCACGTGTTAAAAATAACACTTGCCTGAGCTTTGTTTATGAGAAAAGAAATAACGTAAAACTGGCTTGTATCTGTCCATGGGAAACTGGAAACTGAAGGCAAGGCAAGGCAAGGCAAGGCAAGTTTATTTATATAGCGCTTTTCAGGTCCAAGACAATTCAAAGCGCTGAAGGACATGGTCAAATGCTTTGGTGGATGGGCCAACTAACAAGTTATCCAGCTTCAGTAAGTTCACTTGGTTTTTTGTTGTAACCCAGGCTGGTGGAAAATAAAATGGTAAATAAAACTTCACACATCAGTTAACCGCCTGATATATTGTCTAATATAGTCTCAATGAGTGGTTTGCACATGATGTATTTGAATTTAATTGTAAGTCCCTATACTTGAGTGCATGACAAATGCTGGACATTTAGAGCTGACCAGCCACCTTGCATGGATGTTTTTTTTGTATCCACGTTGGTCTTTTTGCTTTGCGAAATTCACAGTTAAACATCAATGAAATCAGGCATGTATTTATAATAAACGCTTCAAAAAGTAAAAATTGTAAAAAGAATCCTGCAGACTAAACATAATGAAGTTTTATTCCTTGCAAGAAAGGTGTTATGTGCAGTCCATGCAGGTAGAGCCGCTGTATTCTTCTGCAGAGCATGACGTACACGCATGCTTACAGAAAATCATGCCGTCTGCCCCGGTTTAAAGCAGAACAGCTCCGAGAGAGGAGTCATATCTTTCACAGTCCTGTCAACAGACACACTCCTGGTAACTTTGCAAAAACACATCCTAAAGATTCAAGAGCCTCATGTCGCACGCTGTTTGGCAAAATGAGGGACATGTAGAAATAAAATGAAAGCTGTTTACTTGCCGTTTAACAGTTGAACTTGTGTGATCAGACTCGATAACACGGTCCTCTCTCTTCCACGGCGCTTCTGGGAAACACTAGCTGACATAACAAACTTTCTGTGCTCTTCCCCCATGTCTCATTGCTCCCTCTAATCCACTCTTGAGCTTTAGCTTATTCTTGCTGAGCAGATCTCAGTGTGTGTTGCGTTTTGTAACATGTCTCGCGCTACCCCTCGCATGTAGAAACAAATCCTTGTTTTAAACCGGGTTTAAGTAGCCGTTTGAGATTTTTCTCAGATCCAGCAGTTTGTTCTTGAGCTTCTCCTTTTTCCATGCTTTGTCCAGTGTGTGAGACAAATGACACATTAGCTCCAGTGACTCCGCTGCCGGCCATCACAGCCGCGACTCGGAGCTCAGTTATTCCAGCGTTGCTGCTTCTTGGCAGCGCGGCGGGCCTCCTGGCCGGCTGCGGTCTGCTTCTCTTTGGATCGCCTCTATTGTCCGACTGATTTCCCCAGGCACCGAATCCTGGCTGGGGGACTGAGGTCCATCAAACAGAATTAAGAGAGGACAATAAGTGTGTGTGTGTGTGTGTGTGAGACGGTGGATGCGTGTGTCTGCGAGCCAATACAAGAAAAAGTATTATCCCTTTTTTTTTTTCTCTGCTTTCTTTGGATGTTATTCTGTGTGTAAGTTTGTGTGTGTGGGCCAGTGCTGTGCATTTGGCGTGTGTTTTGAGATGAAGCCAAAGCTCCCACAACAAGCAGAGGCCTCTCCGCTCGGCTCCGTCCACCGATGCAGCCCTTCACTATCCGTCGCTCCAGCTGGCAGCCAATTTATACTGAATCCAAACACTCCAGTGCCCACAGGCAGGCCAACAGGGCCTCTTTGTGACGCAAGAATGTGTGTGTGTGTGTGTGTCTGCCTCTGTGTACTTACCAGCTACTGAGGCAGTTGTTAAGCCAATGATTGACTGCAAATGTTGTCAATCTTCAAACTTAGTTGTATTCCTAAATGCTTGGATTGTGTTTTAGGAATGGCTCCGTGGAGGCTGTGAAGTTCGTGGCTGGGCTTTTAAACACCGCTCTGGTTTATAAATGGGGCTGGTGGAGATGTAACACCAGTCTCCAGTCAACAGATGTGGGTTTGCAAATTATGTGTATCAATTTGATGATGACAACTTGGTTTATCAAGATTGCACCCATGTGAAAACAAAACGCTACTGGATGAGGTATTTATTTATTTCACAGAGGGAACCAGACAAATATTACACAGCTGTAATATCAGCAACATTTGGCTACAGAATCCCTCTTTTTTCCTTTATGAATAGTGACTATTAAAACATGGAAACATGGTTGTCCCCATAAAATAAAACAAACAAAATATAGAGAAGCAAAATAAGCGAAATGGTTGTTGGTGGTTTTTGTTATGAAAGGCCTGTCAATGTTACCTTTCAGAAATAGAGGGCGCTTGTAGTGATGTGACATTTAAAAACAAATCGGATCTTTCGAAGGGCTACTCACTGTGTGAACGATGGGAACCGAGTCCCTGTAGAGAGACGGTTTTCCCACTTTCAGTCATTTAGCCTCTGTTCCAACCAACTCTGAAGCGGAGCAGAGCGGCTGTTCTGCTGCTTCACGGCTGATCGCAGTAACTGTAGTCGGACGTTTTCCATCATCAGGCGCTGGGCAGCGTTTCTGAATTGTCCCTGAGGAGGGTGTTGGTGATGTGCACACTGACATGCTGCTCTGCTGCAAGTTGCATGGTGAAACAAGGCGAGCTGTGGACAGAAGTGTAGTCAGTGTAGGAAGACAGGACAGGGTTTGAGTAGAACGGTGGCAGAGGAAGAGCTGGAGGAGAAGAGTGCGATTGTGTTCTCTCAAAAAATTTTCTATCTGTACAGTTGATGATCTTGTTCTGACAACAATAATTTCCATTTAACGTATTTTGTTTGGGTCTGTTAATACGAAAACAGATAATTAGTTTGATGCAAAGACAAAATGCAGATGTTGAAACTAAAAGAAAAAAAGCTTCCATGAAAAAGCTCCATTTATTTTGTTGAGAAAAGTCTTTATGAATTGATATTGTGAATTTAAAATCGTGAATCCAATTGTGGCTTGATTTCATCATTACATCATATAAATAAACCATAAAATCCTGATGACCAAAAGTAACAGAGGAAAGTCCCCAGAATCTGACATAATGTTAAAATATACTTGACAAAAGGTAAATTGGCCAAGATTTCTCTCTTTTATTTAATTTCCTTGTAAAAATAAAATCCACGTGAATGCACAAAAAGCAAATCTGATACAGTCATATATATGTTCTGTAATCTTTCTTGCATCTAGTGATTTGAGATGAACTTCACTAGTGAAAAATGTAGTATGTATAATGAAAAATTATGTAATAGTATAGTTACAAAACTTTATCAACTCATTTCTAAATGCAGGGATGCAGCGATCAGCATCTTGTTACTTGCTGATGTAAATCAGTGACATCTCCTCCTCCGGGTGCCGATTATGACATCTGTCTCACTTCAGTGAAATGTAACGTGATTGCTCAGACTGCCTTTTCTCTGGAAAACAACAGATCTGTTTCTGATTGAGTAACACAATTGAAAGTGGACTGGATTTGATTGGATAAAATCTGATTAGTGCTGTTTAGACTGTAAAGAAAATAATCAGACATGGTCATATATAGACAGATGTGCTAAATCAGGCCAGATGTTGATCTGTTCTGACAAACACAACACAACAACACAAACAAAATTACAAATGCAATCCTTAGTATTATAAAAATCAGTCTTTAATTGAAATTTTTATTTACAGACAGTATCACACAACATCCAATACAAAGCAATGATTCTGCAACACACAGTCACACTTAGTTAGTGTCAGGTCTGTGTTTTAATGTTTCGTTTTTTTTAACTGCAGGTTTCAGCCATACCATCAAATCCAACTAATTGCAGCACTTTTTACAATTACTCTGTGGGTCTGGGCCCGGAAGCATGGGCAAGGAGGGGCGATGCCCCCCTAAATGTTGTGACTGCCCCCCCAAACGTGATGGCAGGAAAAAAATAAAAAAATAAAAAATATATCTGAAGGTGAAGGGTCAGAGCGCTCTGCTCTGTGCTCTTCGTCCCTCCACCAAAGTAGCTGCTGATTGGTAGATGCATAGGGAGGGCGTGGCCAGTCGCTTCACCTGCTTGTGTTTGGTAAACTTTGAGCTCCACGTCTCGCTCATAGCAGAGCAGACCTGCTTCCAACAGCAGAGCTTAACCAGTGTTTTAAGTTTTCTTCCGTCGTCTTTCACCAAAAGTTTTTGGTTATTCATCTCTAGACAAGCTCTTGTTCTCTGAGAACTTCTCTCCCTGTCTCAGTTTGGAGCGAGTGACGACATGTCAACAGATGCACAGATTTCTGGTTGCTAAAGCTAACGTTAGCACTGAGTAGCAATCGGGTGGTGCAGCCCCTCGACTCACAACAAATACGTGTTCCTCTGGTTGCACAGTCCTTCCAAGCCCAGCCGCGGCTGTTGTCGATGACTTGAACACCATAGCACTGTCACAACCTATAGCTCTGGTTCTTCCCAAGCACAATTTTGGGAAGAACATGCACTCATTCTGCCCAGGCTGGTATCGTGGGAGACCATGGCTTGAATATTCAGTGAAGCTTGATGCGTGCTTTTGTTTCCCATGTCGTAAATTTGGGAGGAGCAATGATAGGCATCTGGTTTTCACAAAACAAGGATTTAATAATTGGAAAACTGCTGTGGAAAATGACCAGGGACTCACAAAGTACGCATCCATCGCATGTATGAATGTGACTTCCCTTGTGATTGGGAAATCATCTGCATCATGCTAGAGCTCTTGCTCCACTTTGTCTCGTGTTCTTGCTCCCTTCTGCTGCACTATAACCTGGTTAACGCGGTTTTAATGCAAGCATTGATTATAATAAATAAATAAAAAGATAAATGCATCCTCTACAAGACAGCAGCCAGTGTCCCATTTGTGCCACAAATGGGACACATGTGGCAATTCAGAGCTCACAAATCAGAGGAGAATACTTTGATAAAATTTGTAAAATTAGTAATTTGCTGACATCTTTGTTCCAATGAGAGGACTCTCCCATATTTTCTCAGTGGAAAGTTAATACAAGCTGCTGTGATAGTCCAGTGCCTTGTAATGAGGGCTTTATGTGTTCAGTAAACTTATCCAGGTATGTGCTGTGGAGCTGCTGGAGAGTAAATTGTGGAAAAATTAATGAGGTGCATTTTTCTATCAAGACTGGTGAAAAATGAAATTATGATGATGAAACCTTTTTTATATGTTTAAGGCCATGTTTAGATTTTTTTTTTTCTCTCTCTCTCTCTCTCTCTTTTTGTTTTTTTTTTTGTTTTTTTTTTTGCTCCTGACCAACTCCCTAAATGTCCTCTCTTCAACTCTAGATTTGATATCGTCTTTCTGGGATTACTTAGTCTTTGAAAAGCTTAATCAGCTGCTACAAAGCATAAAATGTGTCCCATTGGTGTGATGAGTCTTTGTTGCAAAAAGAAAAGTCCCAGAATTACCAGCAGACGTCTCTGAAGAGGCACATCATCTGTTGTAAAAGATGAAAATGATGATGAAAAAGTGAAAGTCGGTGGAAAATGTCACCAAGCACATCTAAGTTAACGAAGAAAAACCAAAAAAACAATCAGAAGAGCTGCATCGTGGGATGAATATCATCATTATTCCATACTTTTCAGTTTTTGTAGCACACAGGCACGTTTACAATAAAATGTGTGGCCTGTTGCTTTTTTAATCTCGGTGCTAAATGTGGAACACTTTGCTGAAGCTGTGGTCACTCTCAGTGGCCGATAAAACCAGAGCAACTGGTTTCAGTGCTGCTGGTGTGAATGAGTTGATTGTAGCAAACAGTATTCACTTTCACGTTCAACTTGATATTTAAGATTTAATGCTGTTTCAGTAAGACGATGATGAAAGTTGAGTTTAAATAGTTATGCTGCTTTTTTACATGGTTTGACTTGACGGTTGAAACCATCAGAAGCCATTTTTAGACATCCTCTATAATGAACAGCCTCTTATATGTGATTATAAATTGTTTCCACTTTTTACAGACATACAGGTAAAAGCAAAATAGAAAGTGGAGAAAGAATTGCAGGATTTTTTGAACCTTTGATGGTACAAGCATATAAAGAGTCAAAAAGCTTGGTAGTTGGAGAGACGTTGCAAACTGTTGATCTTTCCCTCTAGATGAAATAAATCGGTGCGCTTATCCGCCCTGAAAGCTTTGCTGTTTACATCCCTGCACATCAGCTCAGGCCCAGGAAGAAAGGCCTGCGGCTCGATGTGTAAAAATCATTAAATTTGTCATTTTTCCATCCAAAACCTCTTGAGACCTTTTTTATGTTGCTAAAACTAGCAGGTATCAGATCTGTTTAACAGTCACCCCCGGTAAAAGCAAAGTGTCTGTCCGCTCTGCGTTCCTCAGAGACTTTCTTTTATGCTTTTAAATTGTAAACCCCATTGGATTGGCTGCCCAGTCCTGTATTTTTTGGGGGAGTGTTTGTGTCTACACATAACATAAACCATTTGGCAGAGAATAAATTGTAAATCTTGTTTTAACCAGCAGCTTGTTGTAGCACGTAATTTACTGCATTTGTGAAAAACCCCAACAGACAAACATAAAATAGTATTCTTACAGCTAGAAATGAAACGCAGCATTTCTCAGCTCAGGTGTGCAGTGTCTCCGCCCCAAACCTGTGAGGAATTGACAAGTGAAGGACTAAAGAAGTGTCAGGTCCAAAAGAAAAATGATGAAAACTGTCTGTGGCAAGTGAGCTGGATCTGAGTGTTTACTAAGACCTTCAGATGATCCGTCCCGTTGGTTGGAGCCTGATCAGAAATGGACTCCATGGAAAGATGGCTGTGAGGGAGCTTTTCTTTAAGAAGGGAGGACGTATAGCAGATGCATCAAGACGTGAAGGGAAAATCAGAGGCAGGAGGTCTGCTGGAGAAATAAAGCTGATTTTTACTGAAACTGTCAGGGTCACCTTGATAGAGAGCAGAACAGAAAGGCTGCCAACGTCAGGAAAAAGCTAGAAAGTCTGGAGAACTATTTCTGAAGCCGGCTGTGCAGAAAGCAGGTCTAAGAGGTTTCAGGCTGTGATGCAGATTAAATACTTACCTTCAAGCACTTTAGGATTGTACAAACCTACCATATTTAATGTTTTTTATAACTAATAATTTCAATATATTTTAATAAATCGTGCAAGTTTCCGGTTTTTATGGTTATATGAAAGCGTTTAGTGGTGACTGAAGGCGTGGATCCGAAGTTGAATGCATGAACTTAGGTGGCTGTGTACCAGGGTTGAGAAATAATTTCTTTTTGAGGCATTTTCTCTACATTTTGATTCGTCCCTGGCACATTAACCTCTTTTGGATCTGCAGCCAGCATGTCCTCTCTGATGCCTGCCTCAGCATTTGGAATTGTTTATGTGCGGATACTGAGAATAAATGTCATTATTGTGGCCTCAGCTTAACCCCGGTGCACAGACAAATCTAAAACATGACATCACAGAGGAGTGGTTGGCATCACGTTATGGTAACATCTGTGTGGAGCGCATCCATGCGTGAAGGCTCCCTCACCGTAGCGTGTGTCCTCAGCAACCCTCTCCACGGTCCATCTCTGTCCGTTAACTGGGCTAATTTCATGGTCTGATGAGCCGACAAGAGGCATCCTGGCACCCTCGCAGTCGTGACTGGAGACTTTAAAGACCGTGTTTTAGAAATGTGGGTGTTGGCCTCATAGTGGCTCTCATATCGTGCCTGGGGAGGCTTACTCCCACAATCCAGCAATGAATCACACAAATGATGCCGCCACTAGTCACTGCAGCCCAAACATGTGCGTCTCTCCATGCAGGACGGGATGACGTTAAGGAATGCTCCGTGATGTCGGGTTTCCAAGCCGTTACTGGAGATCTTCTTCTTGTGTGTTCCTCCCCAACGATCTTTCATCGCGGCTGTGTTCGTCTTGTCAGTCAAACGGTGTGGGTGGTGCAGGCTTGTTTAAACTGCCTTTCACTCCGAGGGGCTTTTTCCCTCTTTTTGTTCTGTGAAACAAAACCAAATGTGTTTTTTCCCCCTCTTTTTAATTCATAATTAAGATCCTGCCCTCTGGCGTTTGGAGGCTGATGTTTAATTTTCTTGACAAGTGAAAGCTAATCTGCTAAAATTTGGGTATAACTCTTATTTATATACCTCAGAATGCAGCAGTTTATTAGCTACATTAAAGACGAATCTAGTGTTTTAAGTCATTTAAAGGTGCCATTCAAACAACTTTTTTTTATTGCAGATAATAATATATTACCACAATGTACAACATGAATTAATTTGAGCATGAAAAAAAACTCATAGTAAACACTGACCTAAGGATTGAGGTGCAGTTTCCTCCACAGTCTTGATTTTTTTCTTAAGAAAAAATAAGAAGAATTCAGCACAACTATACAACTTAAATTGGCTAACCGTGCAAGTATGCAGTGAGGATCATCTCTAAAGCTGAATTAGACCAAAGACAATGAAATGCTGGTGGGCAGAAAAGGAAAGACTTAGACCAAATGCCTTGGCCAGTCCCAGGTACAAGGTTAAGAACATGACAGCAGAAAAAGGTAGAAGCAACTTTGACCAAAACAACACAAAAAGCACAAGTTTCTGTTGCAATGACTTCAGAGAGAGACATAAAGGAGAGCATCTCGTGTAAAATTGCAGCAGCGGATGACAGTTTGCTGGTGAAATTTAGCGGTCGAGTGTTAATCCAGGTGAGCAGGGAAGGGCTTTGATTGGATACTGAGACTGGAGCGCAGGAAAAGAGAATCAGCAGCAAAGGCAGGTCAGACTTGCCTCCAAACCGGCACCAATTACAGGACAGCCATGAGAGGTAATACTCCATACAAAATAATCTTACACTGTCCTACTGTTAGAGCTGTCAACAAATAACTCATGAACTTAGAATAAAAGTAGGTGTAATAAATATTTCACATGAATGACATGCCTCTGAATTTAATGATAGAAACAAGAACTTCATTTTAGGACTTGAAATTTTGTTTAATGATGTATCCATGACACATGATTAAGCATTGAATAAAGAAATAAAAACAGCAACTTTAAAAAAAATCTATCTTTTCAATTAATTTGTTTATTACATTTTTCTATGTCTTTCTATTTTCTTGTTCTTCCTTTATTTCTCTGCTCTCTTGGGCATCCCCATGCTCTGACTGGGACCAGTGCATTCTCATTAGTCACACCCCATTTCTGCCCAGAGCTCTGGCAATGCTTTGAATAATGGTTTGCCCACTTTAATTTTGTATGAAGTAAATAGGGTTTCTAACATGCTGGCCAGTGTGGCGGCTCTTTCTCCCGCTTATGGTCAACAAAGCTAATAAGCTAAGTGGTGGTAAACAGGCATGAGAGTGATATTGATCTCCTCTAAAATCATCAAGCGTCATTTACAGTAAAAGTTTGTTTTCTTGGAACTATTTCATGTCCAAGAAGTCTTATCTTTAGACACTTTGATGCAGCTGTCAGTTTGTTCATTGGCATTTTTGAAGTTTAGATGCATTGTATATATTTATTTTTGCTTTACCTTTGTCTTTGTCTGCAGGCTTTGATGAGATACTCTTCATGATGAGCAGCTAACACTTTCGGCCGCACGACCACAGGAAGAGACGTGGCTGCTGCAACACCCACAGTCAACGCATGGCGGTATTAGGGGTGAGAACCACTTTTTTGAGGATTTTGGCTTCCACCTGCGATTTTATTACTCTGACTTTGTCTTATCACCCTTATTTATTTTCTTCATTTTCAGTGTTTCTTGTTGATTAAACAATATTTTCTTTAATTATTTTTTTCCAACTGCCTTATTTATTATAACAAACTTATTCATTCTTTCTTTACATATTTGCTACTTATTGGCCACGGTTACGTGGTGTTTTTTAATTCCGAATTAATTAATTCGGAATTAAAATCTTCTCCCTCGGGTTTACATGGAAATATTAATTCCGAACGAGGGTTTACATGGACAAAACGTATTCTTAATTCCGCTTTAAAGGTTGAGAAGGGCTCTGATTGGTTGGATGGCGGGGGTGACGTAACGTACGTACGTAGGTCTACCGGAAGTTAAAAACTGCCTCATTTTTTCCCAATAACAACAGAAGAAAACGTCGTAATAAGAGCCATTTTTTCTTGATTTAGGTTCTGGTTTTGAAGCAGCTATCCGCTAGCATGCCACGTCACTTTCACCTGAACAGACTCACTTTGAGCCTGTTTGCTTCGGACGGGATGCACTGTGTATTGTCGCCATTGCGACAGGACGAGGGGACGAGCATGCGCAGAACGACAGGAATTAACTACGAGCGGAATAAGGGTTTACATGATAGAAAATTAGAGAGGAAATAACTTAATTCGGAATTAAGAGACAAATAAACCAGCCACTTTATTCGGAATTAAGTTTAATTCTGAATTAAATTTGCATTAGGAATTAAGTCTTTACATGGTCTGTTTAAAGCAGAATTAACGTTAATCCGATTTAAAGAGGAATTAAAAGTCCCATGTAAACGTGGCCATTGTTTTTTTAAACATATTGTGTAGTTAGTAGTTGTGGCTGTAGCTCAGATGAGCTGTCTCCAGCCAGCCAGAAGGACGGTTAAACACTGATGTGCCTATCGGGGTATAAATGTGTGTAGAAGCACTCTTTCATTAATTTACATTATAAGCGTTGTATGAATGTGTGTGGATTGGTGAATATGCCATGTAGTGTCAAAAGTACTGTACAAGTACAGTCTATTTACCATTTTAACATTTATGTTTCTTTTATAAATTAAATCATTGTAATTTTTTCAAGCTATTTATGGATATATGTTTATTTTGAATTGAGGCAACTCAAAACTGATCACTTCTAAAGATGCATTTGGGTCTTTAAGACCCGGTTTGTCTGTATCTCTCTGTGCAATGAGACAGCTATTTCTTATTTTACATGACACTTGGTAAGACAGTGCAGGACTGTGCACATGGCAGTATCTGTGTCAATAGAAATGCGGAAGTGACTACGTCCCCCTTGAGGCATTCACACGTGATCTAAGACCACCTCAAATGTCCCACCAATCAGGTTACACTTCTCTGAGCCTCACGAGAAAAAATGTTCGGCCAGCCCGATGAGTTGATTTTAAAAAGTATTTAATATCTCGGGGCCTCGAGAAAAAGATCAAAGTTCTTACTTCTCATCGAGGGACCTTTAGTCTCTGTTGGCATTGTGATGGACTGGAGATCTGTCCAGGGTTTCCCCACCTCTTACGTCTTGGGAAAATGCTGCTAAGTCACGAGTTTGCAGTTTTCCAGCTCAGACCAAAAGTGTCTGTTGCATCTCATCATTTTTAAGCAACACTTCATACGTTTCTAACGTCAAAACTCTTCTTCTGACTGGTGATGGTGCACCGACATTCATTATTCAAACTCCTGGAGCTGTTGTTGCCCTGCAGCGTCGCCAGGCTGAGAAGCGGCACACACTGTATTTCAGCCCGGAGCGTCATGTGCGTTTTGCTTTATGGATACTTGCTGCTTTGAATGTGCACCGTGACTGATTCAGCAAAGAAACCCATGAGGATTTCATCGGAGGGTCAACATTGGGTGAACTTTTACTGGCTGGAGAGAGCTTGGTGCAAAATCTGCCAAAATTCAGCCATGCTGCTTAATGTCTTCATTCCCACATATGCAGATTCTAAATGAATGATGCCAACCAGCCTATTAACAGTTTATTTCTGCATTGGTGACATTTTAATTTAATAATTTTCACCTTTCCTTTATTTTTAAATTTGTATCTTCAAGTCGTTGGCTTAAAAACAACAGAAACTTGGCTGATGTGGCTCCAGCTTTCTCAGACCACTTGACCTATTTTCTGTATAACAGTGATTCACAAAAGTCCTTCATAATTCTGAGTCCCTCCCTTTACATTGTGGCAAACCATGACTCCTACAAAGGACACACCTGTGTATTCCTGCTTACTCCTTCAAGATAAGATTTGCTTTCTAGGTTGTATGTGAAGAGAGGAGTGAGTAGATGAAAAAAGGCACAAAATGGAGAAATAAAAACCTTGCCTTTCAGGGAGGGTGAGCTGTAATGCAGCCTACCAGACTGAACCCAGGGATTGTAAAGCCCATTTTCACCACTGACTGTTTAGACTGGATTGGCTCATTTTTTTTATGACGGCAGCTAAACAGAGGGCAAAGTCTTGATGTTGGGAGCCATGCATATAGTTAAAGGTATTCATAGCATGAATAAGAGAATTATCCCACACATGTCAACAAAGACAACCACTGACTTAAATTTCTGTGCTGATAAAGAAGGTGGGCGTTCACACATGAGCTGAGTTTCTGTGGTTCCCAGATTTTTCTTAATGATGCCGTTTACAGAGTGAAACCAGTGTTAGTCATTGTTCTCGTGCACATTTTTCAAACTGCGAATCAGCAGCTGAGCTCCGTGTTGCAGCCTGTTTGTCCTGAATTTCAGAGTGTGCCGGTACATGTCAGGCACAGCCGATGTTGCTTCACTGTGCATTAACATTTGCAATGAGACTTTTCACTGGCAGTTTGTGACTCGTCTGCCCTTTTTTTTTATTTTTATATTTTTTTTTATTAGAAGGTAGGTGATAAATTAAAAGAGATAGCTGTGTTGAAATTTTAATATTAAACTGCAGTGAGTTTCGGTAGGCTCTTGAAAGTTTTAAGAGACCAGAAGATAAAAAGCATAAAACTGGATAGGAAAGTAGGAAGGAATGGTAATGGAGTTGCTCCCTCAGTGATGCTCAGCTGGCTTGCACTTCTGCATCAATACCAAACATAATGCTATCTGTTGTGATTCTGAGTGTGTTTTTGGCCAACTTAACAAAAAGTACTTTTAAAAAAAAATAATTCTAAATGTGGTCAATTTCACGATTTTGAACTGCACATTTTTAGCACACAAAATTAAAAAATGATTGAAAAGTAGTGTATTCATACCTAGTACCTTTTTTATATGAGCAAAAGTTCAGGAAGTTAAAAAAAAGAAACAAGCATAGCAAAGCTGCCTTGATAATAATGACCACAAATTTTCAGCTAATCTACAGTCAACATTTTCTCATAGAAATTCCTGCTATGATACATAACGAGTAGGAGATAACTATATCTGATCTGTAACAAGGTGATGATGTGTTTAGCCTGTACCAAAGTTATTTAACAACTTTTTAAGGCTTGAAACCTTAAAATAAAGAAATACATGAATTCTTTTTAAAAAAGTTTGCCTTTCTACTATTTAAATTGGGGACGGGTTTTCAGTGCGGTGAGCGCTGCAGAGTGGCCAACCCAAGCAAACTTCATTCCCTCTCGTGACCAGTGGTTGGTTTGTGTGTGTTCAGAACCAGTAAGCAATGGACTTTTTAAAAAAAATTTTAAATGTGTTGAATAGAATAGTTGTCAGGATAAAGTAATGATTTAAAAATATAGATGCTGAGTGTAGTGTATGCTCTTGAGTTTATCTGCAGAATCAGAACTGAACTTAATTAAATCTAGATGAAATAATACTGTTTTATGTGCATGTTTCAGCTTAGATGTGATGCGGTTTGTGTCAGATTTTAAGAATTTGAGTATTTGGCCCAGTATTTGTGCCACAGAGTTAAAAGATTGCTGCTACAATCTAAAATATGTTGCGCTGGTTTGAAGGCTTACTGCCATTTCTTCATGACATTTCCACACATGCATCCGAGTCCTGAAGCGCACTTTCCACCCTGAACATAGCAGCAAATCTTGGGGGTGCGAGTTGGATAGAGTTACTGCTTTGTTCTTCCGCTCTGATATCAACGCAGGAAGTATTTTGCTGTTCTGTATGTGTTGTAAAGAAAATTTTCCACAGCATCCCGCTGCGCCTCATAGGCAGACGGGCCCCTGCAACTCCTCACCTGCATTTGCAGCTGTCAGAGCGCACCTGCAACAGAAAAGTGATGCACACACAGAAGCAGCAAATGTGGAAAATTGTCCATGCAGGCCCATTAAAAACACCTCATCTTCTTGTGTGGATGCAGTTTATTTGTTTTATTGGCCAGCTCAGCCAGAGAGATGGGCTACATAATTAAAGTAGAGTGGAATCAGTTTGAAGTAGAGAAATATTAGTGGTACATGGATCTGCTCAGGGTTGTTGTTTAGCTGCTTTTGGGGGTGGGTGGTGTGTGTGTGTTTTCTGCATAGCTGTAGCATTAGCTGTGGACTTTGGTTCAGCTCTGAGGCTTTTTCTATGAAGGATGTTGGCTGTCTCCCTCCTGTTTTCATTCATGAACATTGATTCACGTCTGATCACATGATTGTACACATGATTGTATCCGTCTGCTGTTGGTAAGTCTGTCACACACCCATTAATGTGTCTTTGAGGAGCAGAATGTAGAAACACTTGAGCTGCTGATGATCTTGTTGGTGAGTAAAGTGAATAAACAGATTAATTTGGTTGCACAGAAAGGCAAAAAGAAATCTGCTTATGTTTATCTTATAATAGCAGCGCAGCACTCCAACTGATCCAATCCAGCAGCAAACTGTCCTTTCATCCATTTTTTTATGCTTTTTATAAAGCAAGGAAAGTGTGAAGAAAAATCAAATTCTTTTCCAGATTAGATCAGCGGAGTTCCTCTGGTTTAGCTGTCATCCTCGTTTGGTGTCAGAGCCCCACAGTAAATATAAACAAGTAGGACAGAAAAGTGTGATGAAGATAGCTGGATAGCTTTTTGTTTTAGAAAACTTGCATTTCATTTTTCGGTTTGTATGGATCCGAGCCGGATATGTGTCACAGATGTCAAAGACAAACCCATATACACTTATACTATAACCAAAGAAGTGGGCTTCAAAAGTTTTGGGACACCAGGGCCCTCATTTATCAGCAATTTGTAGAAACTGGCCTAAATTTCCATCCTATAACTTGTAATGTACAAAAAGATTTGTATTAATCAAACGTGGAATTCAATGGTACGCACGTTTGTAAGTAACTATGTGTTGTTTTAACCATACATGTTCTAAATAACCTGCCCATGCCTGTTCATGGTGTCTGCATTTAGAAACGCCCTCATTTATCCACAAAGACAACACATCCCGTTAAAATATGTGGAAATCGCTTGTGTTCCCGCTCTTGACTGATGGAAAGGGAGGAAGAATATGTTTGATTTGGTTTGAAAAACCATGAATGCTGCGGGGAGGAGAAGTCTCGGATTTTTTGGTTAAATTGTGGCATAATAAACTATAAAAGGGGCAGAAAGTGTAGCATCATACGAATGAGACAGAACAACTGTTTGTTGTTTTCACCTCTGGAGTATTTCATTAAAGGGATACTGTGTGTCTTTTGGCCTCTAGGGGTGCTAAACCTGTAACTTCCAACAGGCTACGCAACACTACCGCACAATTAAATGGTCAGGACCCTGTTCAGGAATCTTGCTTGCTGACCACTTCAACCAGTTGATAGCGATGTAATCCGGGCTCAGGAATTCAGGAATTTTTTAATGGATTGAAGGATAGGGCCCTGGCGGAGGTATGCGCCTCTGAGTGCTTCCAGCTATAATGTCAGCTTATGGGAGCTTACACTAACACCGCTTCCTACTGAACAGCATATGAAAACCATAACACCAAACCAAGCAAGTTGCAAATCTTTCTGTTATCATATTATTTACATGTATTAAAGCAAATGACAGAATACTAACCTACATTAAACAGATGAAACAAGGACAATAATGTTTGTCCTGTTTGTCCCGCTGAATCGTATAAATTAAATGATATTGATGGTGTTGTTTAAGTGAAGTACAGGAATAAAAAATCCGGAGGCTTCGCAGTCAGCATGGTGATTGCTGATTTACTTCAATCTGAAATTCTGATTTCCTTTTTCTCCCTTTTCTCCTGCAGAACCCCGACATGCTGACGAGGAAGATCAAGCTGTGTCACATCAACGCCCACATCACATGTCGCCTGTGTGAGGGCTACCTGATCGACGCCACTACTGTCACAGAGTGCTTACACACCTGTAGGTCATCCTCCCGCTCCCTCCTCTTTCTTCCTTGTCATCTCTTTCTCTTTGTGTTTTTTTTTTTTTTTTGGCTGGCTGAAATTTTGTTCTGGGAAGGGTTTTCTAAAAGTGGGGAGTGATGCTGCTGGTTGTTTCTTCTTTCATTCATTGTGGTTTTTTTCTGTAAAACAATAGAATCAGGGTCTTGAACATCAGGTAATCACCCACACACAGGATCAGAGAGTGTGTAATCTGCACATTATTAATCTCATGAGAAGGGGGGTATGATGTCGTTTGTCGTTTACACTGCGGTGCATCATTAGCTGGGTTCAGTACAGTAGATCACACCATCTGCTCCAGTTGGTCATTATGTTGAGCGATTAGGGCTTTGGCTATCACACATTGACACCCCCCCACACCCCCCAGCCCCATTTTAAAAAATCTGGTTCCATGAAAAGTCTCCAGTTGATGCAAACATTATGTTTTTATTGTTGTGTAGCAATTAATGACATCTAGTGGTTCAGTTGGAAATGGGAAACTTATCTAATGCCGTCCGCTTACTTAAAAGCATAAAACTGCCTATTTTATATATGATTATTTATTGTTTTAATAAATTAAATTCTCTGAATCTCAGAGAATCAGAATCTGTTGGAAAAAAGAACGAGAAGACAGTTTTGTGCGTTCTATGTTTTCACTGATGCAGTGCTGCAGTTTCTGTATTATGTAACAGATACCAGATAAATTCTTAATATTTCTGAAGAATGATTATCTGCTCCTCCTACTGGTAAACGCTACTCTGCAGCCTGCAGGGAATCCTCATGGCGATTGGTGAGAAAGTGCAGCTCCGCCCCTTTTTATGTGAGCGTTCACTGATCGAGATGAGAAAAGCCTGGCTTGAATTACCGGGTTGATAACCAGCTTATCCAGATCCTGAATGTCTGTGTGAGTCAGGTAACAGAGAGATATCTGGGGTATATTTATCACGCTTCGTAGTAAAGGCCTCCAGTCTCATGTTTGGGAAACACTGTTACGCAGTGATGAGCTGTTGGTCCTTCCTGTTAGCCTGCCTATGTTCAGTCAGCTTGAACTAAGATCATAGAGAGGTCAACACTTTGATTCTAGACGTCCCACAAGAAACTAAATGTGGAAAAGTCTTGATGCTGCCTCCACGTCTTCATATTTTACTTTAAAGCAGCTGGAAGTTGCCGTAATCCTACATAGTGATCTTGAGCAACAGTTCTTTAGCTTTAGCTCTTTCTGAAGGTCTTTCAAAGTTTGTCTTTGGACCTTGACTGCCCTTTTACTCAATTTCAAGCTGGTCCTTGTTTCTGACCATAGTCAGACAAATGTGTTTTTGCTCAATACGCTACTTAACACTGACCTATAAATCATTAATGCATAAAAAGTCTACTTACTCAAAGGATGAATTAGTTTTATTTAAAAATAATTAGCAACTTGGCAAAGATCCAAAAGGGAAATTAGATCTTTAGAGACTTTAGAGCCTCTAACAAAAGCTCATTGTTACCTCCTATTACTTCACCAAAAATCTATGGAAAATGTGAAGGGCAACTTAGTTTGACATAAAATAACATATTTATATCAATAAACTGAAACTTTGCTGATATCGGTATGGTGTGTAGGGTATTTTTAAAAAGTGAGAAAGTTGGACAAGTGGAGGACAAAAGAAGTATCAGGGCTGTAAAAAATGAGAAAGGAACCACAGCAGATCAAATTTATTAGTAAAACACAAAACAAAACAGTTCATTTGCAAGTGACAACACTTTTAACAATCAAAAGCTGGTTTAAACTAAAATGTCTTCAGCCTGGTCTTGAACAGGTACAGGTACATGAGGGAACTTAACTCCAGGGTCAGAGTTTCAGAGTTTCGGCGCTGCCACTGCAATGGCACACGATCACCCCATTGTTTGCACCTGGAACACGGAACTATCAGGAGGTGTTGTTCAGAGGACCGTAGTGCTCTGCTGGGCTGGTAAAGGGGTCAGCAGGTCACACAGATGGAGATGTGCCAGGCCATAGATGCAATAGAAGCCAAACAGATCTTAATTCTGAATTGAATCGGTAGCCATATGTGATTATAAAGCAGGAGTGATGTGGATGTGTTTATGGGTGTGGATGAGCTGGATCTGGAAGTAATGCCCTTAAATAAAAAATACATTAAACTTGCAGATATATCTGGACCTTCAGCTGATCAATTTTCTGTTTAGTGAGGCCTCATTAGAAATGGTTTCCATGGTAAGATGGATGTAAATAAGCCACAAGGTAGGGAAATGGCTAAAAAGGCAGAGGTATGGCAAAAGACAAGAATTGGACTGAAAATCAGTGGCAACAGGTTTGACGGAGAGAAGAATCCTCTCCAGAACCAGAACTTCAACATTACTGATGCAGTTTGAGATCATGTTGCCAGAGAACCAAAGAAGCCAAAGAAGGCAGCTAACATCCAAAGAGGAGCTTTGGAAAGCCCTAGGAGTCTGGAGAAGTCTCCCTGAAGCCTATTTAAAGAAATTACTAGGAAGCTTGTCTAAGAGGGTTCAGCCTGTGTTGAAGAATAAAGCTGTTCACAACCAAAATGGACGGACAAACTCCTTAGAATTGTACAGACTCTGTTTGTGCCAATTTTATCACCTATTACCTATTATTTATCACAGAAATGTGTTAAATTTCCCATGAAGCAGCTAGCCAGCTTCTGTTTGCCTCTGCATACAATTCTTTTGGGTGTGTGGTTGATAAAAAGATGCTGCTTGAGAAAATGCTGAGTGCTTTTTCAACGATTATTTTGGGTAGTTATTGATGGCGACCCATTTTTCTGATCATCTATTGGACTGATTTGTCTGTTTGCAGCAATAGGCAGAATAAACCTTTTTTTAAGATTAATATTGAGGGATCAGGTGTTAACATTTTAACATGTGGTTCCAACCAGGATCTTTGTCATCAGAAAGCTCTTTTTCGCATTGCTGTCAAAAAACCCATTAAAGAACCAAACTTCCTGGGGGTTAACTCAACCATGTAGCCGACCATGTACCTCTGGTATAATCAGAGAGCCTTAAAGTCTGACTTACTGCATGGTTGTACTGTACAACTGGCCTTATTCTCCCTTAATAGAAGAGGCCTACTGTTTCCATGTGTTGCTTTTCATTGCTTGTTGTGTTGAGAAGACAACCTTATATTAAACATTTAGGGGTCACTGAATCGACGAGACCTTGGCCTGTTTACCTCATCTGTTAAGTTAAGTGTGCTTTAATGCTCACATGAGATTTGGGTGAGTCAGTGGAAGGCGCAGCCAGTGGTATGCTTCCACCAGGCTGATAATTGTCTGCAAGAATGAACTACTCTGTGGGGTTTTAGTTGGACACGGCTCAATGCGTCTGAAGGGCTTTCAGTACAGTCTATTTGGGTTTCTGGTTAAAAAGCAGAATCCTTTGACAAATGCACACATGTCTTTTGTTGTCATGGACCAAACTGAGGGAAAAGCATTTATGTCTTGATTTTGTCAATCATAAAGAGCAAACAGAGAATCTTGGATGATGGAGTGTGATATGACCTCAGATGCTGTAGTACCTCTTCTACCCACTGGAGGGAGCTCATGCATCACAGATGGGAGCAGCTTTGCCCACAAATATCAGAGTCCAATCTCGGATTGAAAAGGGGCTCCACCATTGGAGAGTCTAGACAAAGAGATTCACATCACGTCACCATTGCAGTTGTTCCCTCAGACCCAGCTCACTTGCAATAAAACTGTCAGGTACAGATGGATTTCATGGCAAATCTGCTGCAGTAAATTACACTGCAGGGTTATACGCTGCATTTATTGTGCAGATGACGGGGTCTGTAGGTAAGAGATCACGTCTGAAATATTGGCATCTTTTATGGGAATCGGCTTGGGATTCAGGATGTTCCTCCAGTCAAGTATACATCAAAGGATGAACAGGTCTTCACAAAGCAGACAACCTAACTAAGAGCCAGATTTGAATTGTGATGTTAGACCGTTTTTCACTTGTACTACCGGCAGCCTACCAGACAACAAAAAAGGAAAAAATAACAAGGTTCAAAAGGGTACCTATGTTTTTGTACTAGTGTGATTCCCAAAGATCTTCCCAGAGCGCTCATAAAAGATAAAAGAAGTGTTAGGTTTTAAAAAACTAGATGAAATGAACAGGATCTGATAATTATGTCCTTTAAAAAAATGTGAACAAATCCAGCAAAGACCTGAGATGTGTGGTTGGACCTTTAGCTGGTACATCAGCTGTTTCCTGAAGCTTCATTAGAAAAAGTCTCTATGGTAACATGGATGTCATGAAGCTATTCTTAAGAAAGGACAACTGGGCAGAAAAGATTGGCTATGCGTGCTAAACGATAGAAGAACTGGACTGAGAATGAGTGGCAACAGGTTTTACATGTGATGAATCTTCCCTGGATGTCAAACTTACTGAAGCAGTGTGGGATCATCTGCAGAAGGCAGCCAACATGCAAATTAGAGCTTTAGGGGGTCATTCAGAAGCTGATTGTTCCTGAAGTCTTCTAAGAGAAATTAAAAGAAAATGTGTCATCGAGTGTTCAGGGACCTACTGAACATTAACTATTTTTTTCTTTCTTAAGTAAATGTCTGCCCGTATTTCCCATTTTCTTGGTGATTTTCATTCAAATGAGGGGAGTCTGAAGACCTTTGCACTGTGCTTAAATCAGGTCATGAAAATGTGCTACTCAGTGCTCCCTAGTGGACAAACTTGGTACTGAACTGTTTACAGATTACCTCAAATGTGTGTTTGACATTATCCTCCTCAACTGTTATACACTAGAAAACACTGCAATTATATATCACAGTGGCTAAGTAAATGTAGCCTTCTTTAAAGCAAACTAAAGTGCTGACTGATTGGAGCATCAAGCGGTTAATGATGAATCATTCAGAATTGGAAATTAAAAATGCTTTGCAGTGCATTTAAAACAGAAGTGAGCAGCAAATACAGAAGCACAGGCTTGATGCTAAGAGAAAAACAAACTGTATCATGATATTACTTCCATGGATAGGTTTCAGGTTTTTCAGGTTCCCCAAATAGATCCAGAGACGGAAAATGGAAAAGCTTGAGACGAGATGTGTACATTGAAAAGTAAGCATTTGTCTGCTGTGTGTCTTCAGTCTGCAGAAGCTGCCTTGTGAAGTATCTGGAGGAGAACAACACGTGCCCCACGTGTAGGATTGTTATTCATCAGAGCCATCCACTGCAGTACATCGGGTGAGTGAGAGACCTCCGCAGAGCTGCACAGACACCGACTGAAATCTGCTGCACCATGCCACTAAACAATAAAACACAAAGGACCAAAGAGCAAATTTCTGCTCTCCTCCAGGAAGCTGCTGGGTGTTTACTGAATAAATGACACTTGGAACCTGAGCCCATTTACTACATCTTTACTGAACAGCAGTACAGTGGCGTGCGCTCGTCAGAATACAGTGGTGTTACAGTAGGGCAGCTATTAAACGGGTCGTTTCATGGAGAGCTGAGTGAGTGCAGATTTGCATGTTAATCAACGCTAATGTAATAGCACTGATTAGGTTTATCTGCAGTCTGAGGCTGGAATGACAAGTAGCTTGGTGTCTGCATATAACTATGAACATGGAAATGATCAGACCTGTAAGTGGTGTGGTGGTCAAAGTTGGTGCACCTGATGGTTTTAAGGTACAGGTGTTTAATTCAAATAATGGACGTAGAGCTTTTTTAAAATTTAATTTTATCTTTTTTTCTAAGATTCTGTTTCTATTTAAGTACTCCATGTTTGTTTTGCTTTTTGATTAGAGTAGCGAGAGGATGCCATTTCTGCTTTTAGCCATGTTTCAGATCATGGGCCTGTACTGAGAGGTGGATTCCACATAATCTAATCTACTTCTAATCTTTTATTCACAGGAGTAGTTTCATATTCCTCTTATTGTGAGTGACGCCGAGATCCCAAAGTGGCATTTGGTACGTACCGCTTGGCTAGCGGCATGTACCGCTCCCACAGGGGTACATGCCGATTTCAGAGAGGGATGTACCGGTCTCCAACTCTCATTTTCCCCTGTTTTAGTGGGATATTCCGCCGTTTTAGTGGGATATTCAGCTGTTTTATTGGTATATTCCACTCTGTGCCTCACATGCCTGTTTTTAAGCGGCATGCTGCTGCTATTGCGGAATTTTTGATGTCGTTTCATGGTGATTTTAGACTACATCGTTTATAGCCTACTTTAGCCCCAGAACTATGTACCACTCATATAATATGTGTGTCGGTGAAATACTTCTTCTTACATGGCTCTTCGAGTGGTACGTAGGGCTCGGCTAGCGGGATGTACCGCTCCCATAGTGGGACATGCCGCTTTCAGAGAGGGATGTACCGGTCTGTAACTCTTATTTCTCGTTGTTTTAGTGGGATATTCAGCTGTTTTAGTGGGATATTCCGCTCTCTGGCTCAAATGCCTCTGTTTCTAAGCGGCAGCCCACTGCTTTTGCGGATGTTTTGATATCATTTCATGGTGATTTCAGACTTTATCTTTTGTACATTATGCC
>JAVQJG010088580.1:0-11609 GCA_036024015.1 Craterocephalus amniculus | reverse complement strand
TAGATAGATAGATAGATAGATAGATAGAAAGAAAGAAAATAACCTGTTTTGAGCGGAGTTTTTTTAATACAGCGTTCATTTAGTATTAGCTTTGCACAGTCATCATGTCTGGTGGTATTATGAGTTTTACATCTTCCGTGTAAAATGCAATCATGTCAAATGTAATGTAAAAAACCAGAGTGGTGTAGTTTCACCCACTCTCAAAGATGAGTTTGAGTTTTCAGCCAATGAGTCAGAGGTGTTTGCTGTATGAGACCTGTTTCACAGAAACGAAACTTCTGTTTACTGAGATTTGATGAAAAGGCTGCAAAGATTAATTTAAAAAATGGATGTCAACAGTATAGACCAGTCTAAGAGCTGCTCCCTGAGGTGTCAGGGGCATTACAGTTTTTCTCAGTTGCTTTGGTGAATTTTCACAATGGAACAAAGATTATCATAACCATTAGTCATCTGTGCCCATCATGGCAGCATTTCTCATTACATTAATGACATTTGAAATGCTGTTGAACATGCAGCTTTTGCTTTCATACATTCTCTGCTATTTCATGACATTTTAATTTTCTTTGGTCATATCAGTTAAAATAAACTAAACTCACAGCATAGTCAGTCTCCATAAAACTAGCAATCTTCATTTCATTGCTTGAGTCATTACATATGAAAGAGTTTAACTAGTTATTAAAATCTACCAAGGAGAATTTAAACATTTATTTATAATATTTTCCTGGAATGTATCATAAACTGAACAGGTGCTGGCAGCTGATCCATGGAAGCAGGAGGCAGTGAGATTACCGCAGAGTCCCGCAGAGGGTGCTGGACCCTCACTGCATCGCAGCAAGACTGTATCAGATGTGATGTGAATCAGTGGCCAGACAGACAGCAAAGCCTTGATGCACAGTGATGATTTATTACTTTATTAAACTCATAACATTTTTTACAGGAATGATTCAGTTACATCCAGTACAGTAACATGTTACAACAGTAAATCGTTCACAGTTATGCACAACTCTAGACAAAGGGTGAAACTTTAAGTTTGTTATATAGAAGCGACTGAAGTGTGGGTTTTTTTGTAATGCATATTGTAAATCAAATGTATTCTGTGTCATGTATTTAGTTACCCCACAGACAACAGTAATGTGCAACTTTACTGTGGTAGAAATCAGCACGGTATCTTTTTACTTCTCTTGCTTTTAATCTTTTGAATGATTTTGTGTTTAAATGATTTTATTGTAATTCTTCTTGCATTTATGCTTTCAATGTTTTATGTAAAGCACTTTGAATTGTCTTGTCCCTGAAAATGTCCTACAGTATACAAATAAACTTGCCTTGCCTTGCCTTGCCTTCAGATGGCTGTACATCCAATTCAATTCAATTAAACTTTATTTGTGTAGTGCCAATTCATAACGTCATCTCGAGGCACTTCACAGACATTGTCATACTTTCATATATAGAAGCCCTTAATAAAAAATAGCCTATGTAAGGAAACCAACAGACTGCATCGAAAAAAGTCTTCGATCAATACCCTTCTGAGCTGCTTCAGGCGATGGTGGAGAGAAAAACTCCCTTTTAACAGGAAGGAAAACCTCCAGCAGAACCTGAATTAAAAAATTCAGAGATCAGCATGTCACAATGAAACCATGACCATTGCCATCGCTCCCATCTGGAAGATATTAGGAATCAGCTGATCCACTCTGCAAATGCTCAATTTGGCCTTCCGTCTGAATGTGAAAACACATAAAAAGCTGTAATAAAAAATAGGACTTTATTGTAGGACAGATTTTTTTCCTAATGCATAATGTGAATCAAATATATTCTGTGTCATGGGGTCGGTTGTAACCTTAGAAAATGTCATGATTGACTCAGACCAAATTTGAATGAATCTATGAGTAAAAATATAACTTTAGGTACAATATTTTTGGGGGTCGTATTTCACCAGGATAGCCAGGGGGACTCGGTTCGACTGGGCAAGAAATCTGATACTTTTCCCACCTTTGGTTTTTTTGCTTTTTTAGGCTACTTTACTTGAGCAGACCAAACCTCCTCGGCCATGTCCCATAGTTACAACAGCTGCCCACAACAGAAAGTATTCCCAAAAATGACCACCTTAAGAAAGAAAGACTTCATCTGAAACCTCCTGTCTTTGGTCTGCTGGATGTCCATTTACTTTCCTACTGTCAGCACAGCAGAACTGCGTTCACTCACAAGTGGCCCAAGGTTTACAAGCAGACCAGAGTTTGCTTCCACTGGTCTGAACCAGAGTCTGATGATGATGGTCCGGTACATTTGTGTCACACAAATGGACCGGACCATCCATAGAAATGGATCAGGATTTGCTTCATAGTGGACCAAACAGTGCCAGTGCGAATGCACCCCTAGTTTCAGCATACTTAGGTCTCGGAAGAGAGACTGAAGGGGCCGGGGGTAGTTCTTTTGAAGAAATAACTATCCATTTAAGCAAGTGACTGCTTTTGCAGGTTATTTATCAGGTTGTTTGTACTAATTGTTTCGAGAAACACATTGTTAATTAATGTTAATTCTATTGTGCGAAAAGCAGCAGAGCAGCTGAGAAAAACTGTAATATGTCACCTTTAGTGACAAGAAATAATCAAATGGATAATTAAGAACCAAACATTTCAGAAATCTCCAACCCATTTCTCTCACTAACTGCATGAAAAGTTTCAAACAAATCTAAAATGATATCAAGTTCACTACGGCCTCAGTACAGAATATTTAAGCTTACATCTCTCTCTGTAGAAAAGAAACTTGCTTTCTAGTTTTAACGGTAAGTCATACCAATAAAAAAGTAATTTAAAGTTGGGGCTCTAAAGTGCTTATAAAACACACCAAATAAGTCAAAGATACTGTATGGATGGATGTTTTGAAATTTGCATTTACAATATTCACATCTTAATTTTGCCTTTTCCTCATATAGAATGAAATTATTTCTAGTTCTGAATATTATATGTGCTGTTTTAAACAACTGAGCTTGTGTTTCTAAGAAAAGTTAATTTATGTGATGTCTGTGCTACATTATTGACCAATCTAATGGCCTCTTTTGTATTAGATCTTACTGCATTGTATGTATTTCGCACACACCTCGAGTAACTCAATTATGGTAAAATGAACATTTATAATTTCTCATGTTATCTCAAAGATGGTAATGCTTCTTAAGTTTCCACCATAATGTACTTTCTCGCAGATTTTGTGGTCCAAGATCACACAAAGAAATATGGGACCTTGGACCCCATAAAATAATATTTTTATTTTCTCTCTATGATTACATGATCGGTTATCAATCATCATCATCATCATTCTCACCTGATAATAGGCCACCTCTGGTGTGACCTGTTTCTTGCCACGTGGTGGCGCTAATTACATGAGATGTTAGCGTCTCCTTGACTTTCGACAAGTCATGATCCTTCTTTATTTTAATTCAGTTATTTTATTCTTGTTTAAAGAAAAAACTTGCTCTTTTCAGGTGTGTTTATGAGAACAATTCCTACGACTTTCACTTCATCTCATCAGTAAATGGGACTAAATAAGGACAAAAAATACAGTCTGTTCTTATTACAACTCCTGTTTTTCGAAACCTGCACTTATTCCCACGTCAGTTTAAAACAGCTGAGACTTTTCTAACACACAAATGTAAACAGATGTATTTTATTATTATTTTTCCTGCTTTACTTCTAATTTATTTCCAAACATTAGATGATGTGAAACCCTGACTGGTCCGTGCCGACTGTGTGCATTATGCAATGTGGGTAAGAAGTGAATTTATCCATGGGTGTAGCTCAGCACATGCCCTCAGCCTCCGTGGTTTGACAGCGAAAAAAAAAGTTTTCATGTCAGTCGGTTAAAATTCATTGTTGCCAGTCCAGCCAATCATAGTTTTTGACGACACAAAAGAGGCTAAAGTTGGAGTATAAAAAGGTGTGCGCTAATAAAGTATGATGCTTGTCAGTGCAGCTCATTTATACAACCACAGTTAAGCTCGAGAACTCTGTAAAGGATCCTATTTTTTCTTCTTCTGAACAATCCAACAAAGAAAAGAAAAGAAAAAAACCCTCTTCACACCTTGGAGACAATGCATCTGTCTCAGATTGTGCTGTGTCTCAGCTTGCTGACTGCTTTGGGTCCAGTTGTTCTGAGTGAGCAAGAGACGCACCAGCAGCCCTCCACCGCCAGCCCCGCAGACACGGAGCAGTGCGCGAGCTGCGACGTCCGGCATCAGATTAAAACAATGCGTCTAAACGCCATCAAGTCCCAAATCCTGAGCAAGCTGCGGATGAAGGAAGCTCCCAACATCAGCCGGGACATCGTCAAGCAGCTCCTGCCCAAAGCGCCGCCGCTGCAGCAGCTTCTCGACCAGTACGACGTGCTGGGAGATGATAACAAGGACGTGGTCATGGAAGAGGACGACGAGCACGCGACCACAGAGACTATAATGATGATGGCCACTGAACGTGAGTTGAGATTTTCTTTGCGTTTCTGCACTTTTACGCACCAGTCTGAGCGCACAAGGAGCGGCGACCCCGAGGTTTTATTTAGCCTGCAAGGTCATGTTTTCTTTTCATGGCAAATTTTTGCAGTATTTACAAATGTTAGCAAGAAATAATGTAGTGTATGAGACGTTACTTTGTGCGTCGTATAAAGTTTTAATAAACCTTTATTATCCAGCAGGAGGTAAATATCATAAAATTTTACAATATTTATTTTTCTCCACTTTCTGCAGCCGATTCCGTCGTCCAGGTGGACGGGGAGCCGAAGTGCTGCTTTTTCTCTATCACACCTAAGTTTCAACCCAGCCGCGTGGTCCGGGCGCAGCTGTGGGTGCATCTGCGGCCGGCGGCCGAGGCGACCACCGTGTTCCTGCAAATCTCCCGCTTGATGCCGGTCACAGACGGGAGCAGGCACATACGGATCCGCTCCCTGAAGATCGACGTCAACGCCGGGGTCAACTCTTGGCAAAGCATAGACGTCAAACAAGTGTTGTCTGTGTGGCTGCGGCAGCCGGAGACCAACTGGGGCATCGAGATCAATGCCTTTGATTCGAGGGGAAATGATTTAGCCGTAACCTCTGCGGAGCCAGGAGAGGATGGACTGGTGAGTCAAGATTTACTGGAAATAACGTTTCATTCATAAGTCAATATTTTAAAAAAACTCCTTACATGCAGTCACTAAACCTGAGAATGAAATTTTGTTGGATTTACTGTGCAAAGTGTTAGATCTGAAACTTCCAGAGGTTCTTAGTGGCAGAGAGGCTTTGCAGGATCAGCAGGTGGTAAAACATTCCTGCATTTCAAGATAAAAAGACTTTATCGAGCTGTTAATCAACACAGACACCATGTAGGTGCACACCTGCCTTTGGACAAACGCCCAGCCTGCATAACCTTAAATGTTATTGCTTAATTACATAAAAGTTCACCCATTCCACATTCCTTAAAGTATTCTGTGTGACTGTGCAAATCAGAGTAATTGCCTGAACACACGCACACACATACGTGCACAGCTACTATCAATAACAAACACACATCATGGAGCTCCAAGGCTGGCACCAAACTCTCAGGTAATTAGAAAACCTAGACAGCTGTGGGTAACCGACCGTTGGATGATTTAATTTCTCCATAACTCAAAGTTTCATAATATTACCGTGCCATGTTTGAAAACCAGCTGCCAAAGAGTGCTGGGCTGAGAAAATGAAAAGATGAATGCTGTCAATTGGAAACTTTTTCCTCTTTTTTTTTTTTTTTTTTTGCAAAAAAACTGTTTTTAAAGCCATCTCTGTTTTTTTTAGCACCCGTTCATGGAGGTGAAGATGTCCGAGGGTCCCAAGCGAGCCAGGAGAGACTCGGGCCTGGACTGCGATGAGAACTCTCCAGAGTCACGCTGCTGCCGCTACCCGCTCACAGTGGACTTTGAGGGCTTTGGCTGGGACTGGATTATTGCTCCAAAGCGCTACAAGGCCAACTATTGCTCTGGAGAGTGCGAGTACATGCACTTGCAGAAGTACCCTCACACCCATCTGGTGAACAAGGCAAACCCCAGAGGGACTGCAGGTCCCTGCTGTACCCCCACCAAGATGTCGCCCATCAACATGCTCTACTTTAACGACCAAGAGCAGATCATTTACGGCAAGATCCCGGACATGGTGGTGGACCGTTGTGGATGCTCTTGAGTTGGGATGGAGACCCTGTTGTGAGAGGGGGGAGGCCAGAGGGGCTGAGCTCAGTCCTTTCCCCCCACCCAAACTTCAGACTCTCTGACACAACCAGTCCACCAGTTCCAGTGCTTTCCTGCAGACCACAGTGCAATAGAACCAGAGTAGAGGCCATGAACAGCTCCATCTTCCTGCAGGGCAGTGCTTTCACCGCTTCTCTTTCCTCCAGTCAAATCCTAGCTTATGCAGGCTTGAAGCCAGATGGATGCAGGAACATAAAAACACACAAAACACACATATGTTGGACCTTGGAGCAAATGTAGACTGAAATGATCAAAGTTATCCAAAAAAATAACTTGTTTCCCTTCGTCTCAGTTTTCTGCACTCTCACCATTTAGACCAACATGCTGGCTGATTATACTGGTACTCCATCTACTCCACTACACTCCAGTCATAGTACAAGATGCAAGCTAATACACGTTTTCTGAAGTGCTCGCTACGTTTGTGATAATCATCTTTTCAGTTATGTTTTCAGAGAGAAACCAGGAATCCTCATGGACTTTTTGAGAGGAAAACAGTTTGAGACTCTTTAGTGGGACGTTTCACCCTGGTCGAATGTTCGTGGAATCCATGACAAGAGGCAGATAGAACCTGATTCACCGTTACACATCCACAACACTCATTTTAAAAGTCATCCGTCCTGTGTTGAGTTTTTTTTTTCATTTACAGAGGGCAGAACGTGGGAACAAAATCTCAAATTTAGGTGGTGATATGATTCTCTTCCAGGGTGAAGTCAGTCGTCAGCGCTCTGCCACACCCAGCTCAATCCTCCGACACAGCCTGACCTGCCCGACACACTTGAATTGTTCTGATTGTAAATTCACCTTACTGGACAGAAGGACTTGAACTGAAGGCACAGTGAATGCAGCCTACAGATGAAAATGTGTCTAAGACAGAGAAAACAGATTGGGAGGTGTGAATTTTGAGATCATGCTTAAAGAAATCTCTGTCTTACAAACAACACAGTTTGCACTATGGCACACCAATAAGAAGAATTGGTTGCTACAAAAGTTGTAAAAACTGATTTTGATAAGTTTGCTAATTTGTATTGTATATGCAATTGTTTCCATTAGGAGTTGCCTTTCTAAGCCACTGATGGTTAATGTATAAAACCACAATGTAGCAAGATAAAAATGATGTAATACAGCGACTCAATATACTTGTTTTAACAAATAAAATCTCTAGCTTGTTTGTGGAGTTGTTTCTTTCAGCAGCTTTGTGTTTGCAGTGAAAATAATCACATCATGCAATAAGAAAATCCTAAATTTTACATTATTTCCATAAAATTATTTCAAAGAATAAAAATTGGGCATTTGTCCCCCTAAAGCTTCAGAGATGAGCTTGCTGTGGCGCTGACTCACAGATCACAGTCAGTCTTGATGTTGGAGTATCACAACACTGGAGCCTCATCCCACTCTTCAGCAGCTGAGAATCTTCATGTGTTCAACACATGGTGTAAGCTGATCGCTTCCACAGCTCCGCTGTGTGTGGAGACTGATCCAAACACTCTCTACCTGAATACACCTGCACAGTGCCATCATTATAAGCCTCTTGTATCATAAGTGTAACTCGGCCCAATTTCCCTGACTTTGCTTTTTCTTTCCTTTTTTTCCCCCCAGTGAGGAGATGTTGAAAGTATTGCAGTCTAATGAGAGGATGTGAACTGTGGCGCGCTCTGACAGCATGACCTATTCGACTGACGGCCTCATTGAGGCCTGACTTCCGCCCAGTAGAGGGCGAATTGAGCACTGCCCGTGAGAGCCACTTCCTTTCCTGCTGAGAGCTGGAAAACTGCCACAGAGATCGGCCACAGCGCAGAACAGACCCCGGGCGGAGTGGATCCACAGAGCCTCTTTCCCCCTGTGAGAGGGGGGGTGGTAGATGCATCACTTCTCTGCTGAAGGAAGAGAAAAGTGAATGGAAGATCAGAAAATGAGCTGAAGGGAAGGTTGAATAAGAGCATAAATGATACCAGCAGAAACAGCTCGGTCTGGACCTTTTACCAGTTTACTATCCACACGTGTCCTGCTACAGCCGTGCTGTTTCCATCTGCAGTCTGACATGGGCATGAACTTTTTATGAGTCTCCAACAGTCTCCAAATGTTTACTCCCTTAATATTGCTAATGACGCGTGTTTTTAAAATTAGCCACTTGATGCAATAATATCATTGCTCCTGGGTCACGTGTATATATGGCAGTTAAATTAGTTTTCATAGTTCCCCACAACCAATCTTTCAATCCAGCAGGTGCCTGTTAGAGCACCGAGAAGAAGAAACAGAAGACGAGTATAACATGATAAAAAGTCAGCCACTTCCTCAGCAAGCAGCCGACAAGTGTCTTAGCTGCTGGGTTCAGCTGTGATGCTGCTTGTTTGGAGCAGACAGCAGCTGCTGTCTGCTGCTGCAGAACAGGAGTTGGGAAACATTTAGCCTGAGCATCGTTACATCTGTCAAGAGCTGGACCCTGGAGGACCGTATTCGCCAGCGACATTCCACCTCTGACAGGTGAGGAAGTCGGAGCGAGAAGAGGGGAAGAAGGATGTTAGGGGGTAAGGGAGTAGTCCAAGGCAGCTGGAGACACCGTTATTGGACCAGATTCCTGTTGTGTAAAGTTAATAGAAAGCTAAAAGACAGAGCATGTATTCCCCCTGAATTCGCCATAAATGACCATTAAGGATTAGTGTAGAACTGATAATAATATAAAAATGGATTACTGAAAAGATACATCATCTATCGGACTGTTACACTTGTAATTTTAATGAAATCTGGTTTCATCTTTGCAGTATTTAAGATTTGTGGTATGAAATCACAGAAACATCATCTTAAATTAAAATTTACCTGAAAAATATGAAACTTGACCAACAGAGATTTTATAGCCTGTGAAATCCTGGAAGCTCAGCGTAGATGAACTAAGGTGTTACACTAGCTCAGTTGGACTAAAATTAAGGACATAATCTGCGTGGTTTATCTTCTCCTACAAACTGTAAACAAATTCACATCTTACAGCAAGTTTGATATAATGTAAAGAAGTTGCAAATAGTTCGTTCTATTTTAAAGGAACAGCTCCACTTGTAAAGTTAAGTGAATGAAACAGCGTCCAGCTCATCATGTTAACCTGATAAAATCCTTGTTGACCCTAATATCTAACCAGCCAATCACATGGCAGAAACTCTACACATTTTGTCATGTAGACGTGATGAAGACGACTTGCTGAAGTTAAATATGAGCATCGGCATGCGGAAGAAAGAGAATTTAAGTGACTCTAAGTGTGTCCCAAATCACTGCATCTGCCCTGCTTTAAGGCCTGCAAGTTTACAACACAATATTACAAAAAGGTGGAGATTGACTTGTTTTTTCTCACAGGAGAAGCAAAACACAATATGAATGTATGGTTAAGAACATATTTTATAACCAAAAAAGTAAAAAAACAATTCAACAGCAAGACAGAAAAGAATTGAAGGATTTGGATGTTTTCACTGAATAAAAAAGCTAAACAGAGGGAGATAGCAAAGACAGCACCACTGTAACCTTTTAATTAATGCAATAAGCCAAATAATTTGCAACAAAAAACTTCTACACTGGAGACTGGAAGTCCCTTTGTTTCTGATTCTGTCACAGATCAGCATCAGTTGTCACTGCAACGAATGCCTAACTGTTTGTCAGACGTGTGTATGTTGGAGGAAAAACAGGACAAAAGCGCCTCACTGTCAAGGTTTTTAACAGTTAACTCAACCATTAAGGTTTCATCAGCCAGCCATCAGAATATTGGGGCAGTTTGTGTGAGAGTGTTAAATATCAAGTCTCGCAACAACAGCACATTTCACCTGGATTATCTCAATGAAACGGAGAAGTTCATTACCAAGAAATTAAAATTTTATTTCACACTAATCCATGTGAAGGATGTTTTCAAGCTGAAGGATTCCTATCAGGCCCTGTTGGATTGTGGGGGTCTGCAGGCAGCTGACAGGTATTGGCAGGTTAAGTAGAACGCGGCTTTGGTGGTTGTGTAGACAAATACTCGGCCATCTGAGAAGTTCGGAGAGGCTATGGAGAACCGGATGGCTTGGAGGAAGTTCTGGCCTACAATCCGGCAGCTCGAGAGGGGGAAGCAGTGCTCTGTCAACAGTACGGGTAGCTGCTGGGTGATTGGAAGGAATACTTTGAAGACCCTTTCAATCCCACCAGCGTGTCTTCTGATGACAGAGCAGAGTCGGGGGTCCGCGACATGGGCTTTCCTATCACTGGTTGTTGAGGTGGTTAAAACGCTCCTCGGTGGGGTGGGTGAGATTCACTCTGAGTTTCTTAATGCTCTGGATGCTGTGGGGCTGTCTTGATTGGCATCATGTGGACATCGCAGACAGTCCCCTCTGGATTGGCAGACTGGGGTGGTGGGTTCTCTCTTCTGGAAGGGGGACCTGAGGGTGTGCTCCAACTACAGGGGATCACACTCTGCAGCCACCCTGGTGAGATCTTTTCAGGGGTCCTGGAGAGGAGGGTCCATTTGATAGTTGAGTCTCATATAGAAGACCAGTATGGTTTTGTCCCGGTTATGGAACAGTGGACCAGCTCTAAAGCCTCTTCAGGGTCCTGGAGGTGGCATAGGACTTCATCCAACCAGTCTACATGTGCTTTGTGGACTTGGAGAAGGCGTTCAGCCTTGTTCCCAGGTAATCCTGTGGGGGTGCTCCAGAAGTATGGAGTTCTGGACCCTCTTGTACAAGCTGTCTGGTCCCTGTAGGACTGGTGTCAGAGCTTGGTCCGCATTGCCAGCAGTAAGTCAGGATTTTTTCAAGTGAGGGTTGTACCCTGCAAAGGTTGCCCTTTGTCACCGATTCTGTTATTATATTTATGACCAGAATTTCTAGGTATTGCCAAGGTGTTGTCCAAATCTGAGAGCATGGTCCTCAGCCAGAAAAAGGTGGAGTGTCCCCACTGGGTTGGAAATGGGGCCCAGCCCCAAGTGAAGGAGTTCAAATACTTGTTCACAAATGAGGGAAGCATGGAGCAAGAGATTGATAGGCGGATCGGTGCAGATGAATAGTGGATATTTGTACAGATCTCTAAGGCAATCTGGAACAAAACTCATAAAAGAGCTGCAGTCTGGAGCTTCTCTAAGGAGCTGTACTCAGACACAGCACTACTTCAAGGTGGTTTGAATATATCAAGTGAACCTTTTGGCAGCTTCACTATTCTTTGATATATTCCATTCAGTAAATTTAGTTAGATATTGATTTTTCAGTTTAAAAGATTATACATGGTAAAAGTCGTCGTCGTCCGTCGTCGTCCTCTTCCGCTTATCCGGGGTCGGGTCGCGGGGGCAGCAGCCTAAGCAGGGAAGCCCAGACTTCCCTCTCCACGGCCACATCAGCCAACTCATCCGGGGGGATCCCGAGGCG
>JAVQJG010088563.1:0-11406 GCA_036024015.1 Craterocephalus amniculus | reverse complement strand
CCTGGACTTTGTTTGGGAAAATCGTCTGTAATTTTGTACAGCTTCACTTTAGCAGATGATGCCTTTGCAGAAACAATGTCAACATATTGTACTTTGGTTTGGGAGCTTTTAATAGCTTAGTTAGGATGATTTCAGAGAGTTGCTTATCCTGAAAGTGATTTTTTGGGGGGGCGAGGTTTGAAATTTTGCTATTTCATCTTAATTTACTTTTCACCAGCAACACATATTCAGACTTTTACACTTCTCCACAAATCTCACAAGTATTACCTTTATATTGATACCAAGCTTATCTAAATGAACCTTGTGGTTGCAGAGATGTACTCATTTAAAGTGAAACATGTAATTTTGAGGAATTTTGGCCTAGAGCTTAAAGGGTTGGAATAAGAGTTAAGTTGCTTCACACTGAACATAGTGGGTGTTGTGTTGTAATTCTAAATGCATATAAATGGCATTTGGACAAGTCAAGGTTTAGCATGATCTCCCTGTACTCTCAACATAGGCAGTGTGACATTTCATTGAAGGAATGAACTGATTGGCTGAAATTGGCTCTATATTGTGTATCTCTCCTGCAGTCTGCCAGATTAACCTCTTTCTCGGCTTGATAAACTTTGAAGCGTTTACTTTTAGTCAGCCCAGACTTTCTAAACTTCTTTCTAAGCCTGAGGATATTATGAACCCACTGGGTTCAGCTGGAAAAATCAGCTACTTCCTGGATATCTCTTAGTTCCCCAAGCACCTGAAACCGAATTGGGATGAGATTTGTTCGTGTGTCTTTTTACCTCTTCTCTGCACCTTAATACTGTACAATGGCAAGCGTAGTGTGTCATATTTTACTAGATGTGAGAGCAGCCATCTACCTGTAAATTCTAAAATCTGTCCCGCAACAGGAATTCAGCTAAAATCAAGTATTGCTGGAAAAAACATCAAAGTAAACAAGTTGTTCCATTTAAAAAAATCTGATAGAGGAATCAAAATATTGTTTCATAACAAGCAATATCCTGTCTGAGTCAATGTTCTGATCTCAGTCAGACAAAAAGGATGTGGATGGACGTGCAGGACATTGTTCATGTCAGGAAACCCACCATCATTTTATGCTTCGAGCTGCTTTGTGCATTTTTAAGTATGTCATCTCCTTGTTATACCTGTGTGAACGCACATTTGATGTAATTCCTTTGCAAAAACATAGAAAAATCCAAAGGGGTTTGTAATCTTTCATGCATAAGTATGGAATATTTTCACTGGTGTATTTTACCTCAAACAGCCCACTGTGACAAGGAACTGAAGCCTTTCCATCACTGTCTTCAAAGTTCCAAGTTTCCTTTGACAATAGCGGTATTTTTACCTTTAAGAGCTTCTGTTCTTGCACTGCCTCTGCAGTGGTCTTTTAAAGTATTATTTCAGATTGAAAGGAACATGTTAAAGTTATTTAAGGCAGCAACATACCAGCAATTCCTGTGGTCTGTGAAAGAGAATAACAGTTTTTTTCAGGAGTGCAGTGGCTTTAGAGAGGGAGGGTTGTGTTGAATCAAGATGAAGTTGTGAAAATATTAAAAATGATATAAATTCAGACAATGATTTAGTCGGTGAGTTTAATTTTTATGGCTACAATATACTCTCACTGGTGCTTCCTTCTACTGTTGTACGGACATTTATGTCCCCACTTTAAAAACCTACCCCTTTCATTCAATATAACCAACAAACACAAAAATATGCAAATATATTCCTCTAGAACTATCTTCTCAGTTATGTAAGAAGATAGTCATTCATATATTGCAAGAAACATACAAAAAAACTGAACTAACCCACAATCCAAAAAAGGGGGAAAAATGCTGTTTGTAACGAGTTTAGAGAGAAACCTATTCATGTTAATTAGGAGAAAGTATTATCTGTGTGTGCGGTGTGTGCTACATATGCTACACATAATCATTAAACATTCATATGTTGGATTTGTCTTGTTAACAACAAAACAGATCAGCAATAATGTGTGCAAATGTGTGCACGCATACACCACAACCATGTTCACTGAAATTCACAGGAGCCAGAGATTTACGTTAGTGCAAGGTGCATAATATGAAGAATATGCTAGTGTGTACGTACAGAGACTGCATCCATATGCAGGAAAATTCACTATGGCAAACACAACATAATAGCAGCTCCAGGGGTCGCAAATGACAACGTCAAGAGCGGCCAATTACCACTGCAACTGAACTTACTACCATTTCTCCTACTTCTGTCAAATGCACCCTGTCACACAGCCACTTCCCCCATTTTCACACGTGCACACACACACAAAAATGAGCCCATATGCCCAGAGATGCAGAATGCATAATGGAAATCCACCTATGTACAGCAGATCATCCTCCTCTGCTGGCAGACTCACCCTCTCATTCACACATGCACAGACAGAGAGGAAAGCCCTCTCCTCCTTTCCGCCCATCGCAGCAGCTTTGGCATGCCGGAGAGAGGCAGGAGGCCACATTTAGAAAACAGAAGGGGGCTGTTGCTCTGCTTCGATGAAGTGTTCACACCGGGAGACGCCTGAAGCTTCAGTGCAAAAGCCAGGATGAAAGGGGAGCAGGAACTCTCCCACACTTCTCAGTACGCATTAGCCAAAATTCCCCTTCCCTCTTCTTCTCACTCCCATATCATGGCGAGCCTCTTTGAGGGGTTATGTTGTAAACAGAGGAAGTCATAAGATTTTGGCTGTCGGCTCCTGTTCAGATTAAATTGGTAACATGATACTTTTGTTATCTTGTTTCCAAATTTGTCTCTCTGACTCTAAAATAAGCAGCAGTGTGTTCTTTAGGAATTGCGTTCCCTACTTGTCAGTCACGCGGCGTCAAACAGAGCATCTTTCTTTGAGTTTCTGTTGATGAAATCACAACGGGTACTTTTAGTTTAATACTTCACTTATTTCTGTTTTTTCCTGGTGTGCTATACTGGATCGTTCTCAAGTAAATAAAAAAGGGCTCTACCTGTGTGATTTGAATTTGTGTGATCACTGTTGTGATCAAATTTTACAATGTTTTTGGGTATATCTATGCAGAAGGTTGGAAAAATAAGTTGATACATTTAAAGGCTGTACTAGTAATTTTCTATCTGTTCTATAAATATTTTCTGTCACCAGTCACACTGATTTTGTAGGTTTTGTTACAGATCAGAGAATCCAATGTACCCCTGAAACATTATTTATATCCTGGAAAATCCACAGGGTTTTGGGCAAACACATTTTTTAAAATAAAAATCGAGAATAAAAAAGATTTGTGTCTGCTGTAATACTTCTTTGTTGTAACAGTGGTTGTTGGCAATACATTTCATGCAGTGGGAAAGGTAGTTTCCCTTTTAAGTGGATCCCAATTTGTAAGGGAAAAACTGTTGTGAGATGAGCAGCAGAGTTCAGCATGCAGGTTCTGCCAAAGCAAAGCAGCTTTTTTGCAATTTTGCATCTTGTATTGAGCTTCTGGTCGGGTCCTATAGCTTTCAAACTACAATTCTCAAAGCTTTTATTCATCAGCTTGTGAGTTCTGTGACTGCAGTTGTGGCACAATTTGATAATAAAATATGTTTACAACAAAGAAATAAAGAACAAATAACTATTTTCTTACTAGTTGTGCTGAGTGTAGAAACTTTTTTTGAAATGAAATCATACAGTGATTCTTAATCCACTTTTTATTTCTTAAATGTCACCTAAGTTTGTTTAAAGAAAACAGGGGAAAAATGACATTTGCACCAAAATGTCAAGTTTTTTTCAGTTTTTGAAGAGAAAAAAAGTGTTCGAAAATGAGATCACAGGGACAAATACACACAGATTCTTCAGTCTGTTCAAATAAGTATCCTTGTGATTTGAATGTAATATTTCCAAACCGTTTGCTACCCAATGGTGGAGGCAGACATCTAAAAGTGGTGTATTTCAAATAAAACCAAATAAACAAAACAAATAGAACCAAAACTGCTTTGGGTGCTCAAATACCAGTTCAGTTGTCTTCCTTAGGATTTATTTGACTGAAGGACACACAACAAGGTAAAAACGCTCCTCTCTTTTGGAAACACAAAAAGATAATCAACCAAATATAATAAACATTTTCCCAAAAACATAAGAGTGACAAGATAGTAATCCGTGGATAGTAACTCTTCTTTGCATAATCTGCCATTAACCTTTGTATCTGTAAAATCTGTCAGTTTCTTGATCTGTTTGTGATCAGCTATCATTAAAACAGCATCTGCCCATTTCCACAACAATATTCTGTCTTCCCTCATTTAAATTTCATTTCAGAGGTATTACATCATGTGATGAAGGCAGCCAGGTAATTCTTTCATCTTTGACACCTTTTCTGGCTGGCCTTGCCGTGACTGTCATACTTCTATTTAACCTGGAAAATTGGACTTTTGAGAAGTTAAATATTCTCTTCCAACAATTTGTAGCCAAGACATACAGCAGCAAAATAAGCAGCGGTAAAACATGCAAAAGTCATGTACAGAAATGTGCATGTTAATACAAGTAAATATATGCAGATTCTCTAAAGAATGTAGTATATAAGTGTTGGGAATCAAACATGAAAAATAAAGTTGTTTTTTTAAAGAGTTACTCATATTTACATCACAAGTCAAACATAATATTCAGTCCTAACATCAGTAACCAAATGTTCATGCCTATCTAAGCAAGTTGTTTTAGTATACAGTATTAGGATCATTACCTTCTTGTATCCTAAAGACATAGTCTACCTACTAAAGAAATATATTTTCCTTAGAAATGGCACTAGGTTTGTGGGATAATATTCATTCTTCCCATAAAAAGTCTAAGAAGTGCTACTTTAATGTTAGTAGCACATGCCAGTACCCCTCCTCCATGCTGCTGAAGCCTGGAAGTGGCTCCCCGTGTCCACTATTGATCCAGCTCTAGTCCAGCCATCTGCTCCATCAAGAGCTTGTCTCATTTATTATGTTCATAAAAGCTCATAAATCCCTGTCTTAAAGTATCATTTGACCACTTCTGTTCACCAGTGATTAGCCATTTTTAGCTTGAGCACTTTCTTTTATCTTACAAACCACCTCATGCTTAACTTTAAGAAGTGCTTTGTTGTAAATTCATACCTTTTCCCTCTCTGCCCTTCAGTACTTTCAAAAAATCTTTTTTCTCCTTTTCATCACCAAAGCTGTGTCACAATCATAAAATGTGAATAACCATTCTCCACTTTGATGTTAATAAAAAATAAAGAGAAGACACTGTTGTGTTGTTTGAGAAACAAACTGAGAACTTCTACAACTCGAGCAATATTTGAGGTTAACATTTGGCATTTCACTAACTGTAACTGTCCTAACAGAAGTCTTCTGGATGATGGATGGGGGAGTGGACGACAAAGTTATTGGCATTCCCCTGCTTCAGTATTAGCTGCAGATCAGCTTTCCCTGCAGGATAACTCTCCACTGTTTCAGAGGATCAATAACACTGCCATCCTGCAGAGGTAACTTCTTACAGGTACAGGAGGAGGGGTCCCCCCTCTTGTCTGTTATCTCCTCAAACATTATTTTTGCACAGCAGTACTGGCACACACTGGCTCATCATGCCTGGCAAAGACAGTTTGCTAGCTATTTACTGGCTCTTTCTCTTCTGTTGTATTTAGGGCACAGCAAAAAAATTGTTTCATATTATGACTCTTGCCAGAAGTGGTACATAGCAGTGCCCCTTGTTGACAGGGAGAAATCGGAAAATATGAACACAAATAATGACAAGAACCTTAATTTCCCTCGCAGCTGTACTGTTTTTGTGTCCTGTCAATGATCAACAAGCATCCGTGGACATTGTGCTTTTTTTAAAGCAATATAATGGTCTGACCATGTTTTGCGTGGGCTTTGAAGCTTACATGAGACAACTCTCAAAGTTGGGCACCATTTGATTTCTTGAATATTAATGAGATGTTGGTGAGCACTGTTATGGACCTGAGTTCAGGAGAAAAATACGAACATATGGAGAGTGGAAAATATGCCAAAGGCTGGATAATAAAGTGGACTTAATAATGGCCAGAGGTGTCATTCGGATAGTCCTCATGTCCCTTCTCTACACTGCACACACATCTCTACACACACATAGATGTGTGAGCTCATTCCCTCACAAACATTTAGGCTAGCCTCATTTCAGTTGCTCAAACCCCCCCACACCCCGACTCTCTCTCTCTCTCACACACACACACCCAGCACATCTCTCTTCTCTGGCCAGGCAGTTGAAGCAGGGTCAGAGTTCAACTTGGTAATGGAGTCTCTCCCACCTGGCAGTGTCAGGTAATACACAAAGGGGGAGGTGTGTGTGATTGCATGCATGTGCATGTGTTTGTGTGTGTGTGTGTAGGGTGGCTGAAATGGGGCTGAGCTGAATGACCCAAATTGTGGCAGCAACCTTGAAGAGCTCAGGTGGTACGCGATAAGTGGGGAAAGGAGGGAAAAGGAGAAAGTGATGGCTGAGGAAGAGGGGGGGTGGATGAGAGCCGTGGTAATGCGTGTCCTTAAACTGATTTCAGTTGTTTTCAGAGCAAGGTGTGGTCCTCTCGTCTCTGCATGGCACTGCTGCTGATTGAAGGCAGTTGGAGGTCTGCAGCAGCGCGTGCATGTGTTCGAGAGAAATGGACGGAGAAAAGGCAGAAAGAGTCCAACTGTTGCGTGCGCACAAATGCATACATCATGCATTTCCCTCTCTTTCATACCAGGATGCAATCACCATTTCCGAATGCATGTGTGAAATCGCTTCTCTATTGCGTGCCTGTTTCTAGAAAGTGGTGATGGGCTGAGCGGCTGCCTGTTTCTCAACGTCTCTGATTAGTAATCAGTCAGCATTGTGCCTGAATGCAGATTGTTAACAGGGCTGATGGACCTCATCAGAAACACAATCCAGTCCTTATTTAGCCTCATAGATTTCCGCCGCGGTATATTCAAATACATTCTAACCGGAGGTCATTTCATTGGGAAATGGATATAAAAAAATCAGAGATCATCAGAGCTATGATTTAAGATCATAATTTGATGAACAATTGTATTCATTGTGAAATATAAAACTTTGAAAATTTCATTCATGAATGATTTAATCCAGTTGTAGAAATGGTGCAATTTACATAGAATACAATGTAGCTTCATAATTTAATATTTCATGATAAGATATTCCAAAGTACAGTACAAATCTAGTGAATGACATTCAATACCAGTGCACAACCTAATGCAAACTCTAAAGCAACACCTTAATTTTTAATGGCACTTAAACTCATAATGAGCTGGTTTTTGCTGAAGAGGATTGTTTTGATTTACAACTAATGCTAGTTAGATTCTAGATCAACTTCCAGACGCACAGTGACAAGGCTTGCAGGACTTCCAGATCCAGAGGGAAACTGGTGATAGCTATCCAACCAGACATCATGGTGGTGGGCAGACTACAGGAGGCCGTAGTGATAGATGTAGAAATCCCAAGTGAAAGCAACATCAAGAAGCGGCTCAGAAAATACCAAGGGCTGAGAGAGGAAGTTGAAACGATGTGGGAAGTGAAGGCAGCTGTGGTGCCACTGGTAATCTGAGCACAGCCACAAACTGGCAGAGAGGCTTTGACAGATCCCAAGAGCAACATCAGAGATCTCTGCCCAGATTAGTGCAGTCTTAAGAACAGCTATGATACATTGCAGAACCCTCGGGCCTTGGTCGAGTCCTCTGGTAGAGGACCTGAGCTTTAAAGGGCAACCACCCACATGGTTCATTTTTTATATTTAAACAAGAAGTGCTGCGAAATATGTGAATGGTTGAATAATGCAGACTTAGCATGGAAAGAGAAAGAAACCACCAAGGGATAAATAGAATAGAGATAAAAGTCAGTTCTACTAATAACTACATTTGAAAACAGTCTAACAGATTTTAACCTTTTTTCCGACAAAATCCAAGTTGCTGACACAGATGCAGGTTGGCAGTTGTTACAATGTTGAGAGGAACAGTGCAGACAGGTGAACACATTTTCAAAGCTGAGCTGTCGTCTCCTCTCAGAGCTGCTGTAGCTCTTCGCTGAGAGCTTTCAATGCCCCTCTGCACCCCATGCGCTGACTTAAAGGCTTTCGTTTTCTCCTCTGAGGGTCGGCATGTAGTTCAGATATTATGTGATCACCATCTTTCTCTTCTTCCCTCATTTCCATTACCCTTACTATAATGAATTACCAATAATAACAGTGTTTGTAGAACCATATGCCAGGTGTAAACCGGTTCTTATCGTACGACAAAAATCTCAAACACATAAGTTTCTGGATTTGTACTTCCTAAAATTGTCTGTGTCAGCTTGGGCTGCTATAAAGTTTTGGAAACATTACTCATGCTCATTCGTTTTGACTGCTCCTTGCTCCATTATTTCAACATTTTTCACTGTTGAAAATCATACGGCCACATTGATGAATAGGACCCACTGTTGGGGGTATTATTTGTCAGTCTGACATGCTCAGAGTGATGGATGTTTGTGTGTGTGTGTAAGTGTGGATTTGATTTATAGCGCTGCGGGTAGCATGTGGCTGTGTGAGCGACTGTGTGAGAAAGAAAAGTCTATTAAGATGACCTTGTGAGAAACCCTTTGAACTGCTTCTACATAAACTAACAATGAAAAGTGAAGCGACTGAGTCGTGTGTTTATTCAGGAATTTGCATGTCTGTTACTTCTGGCAAGGTACACATCACCATATATTGTATATATTGTGGGAGACATGGCCCTCATCCAGTGAGCTGTTCAATGGGTGGGAATGTTCAGTGGATTCGCATGGTAAGATATAAAGAAAAAACTTTAACTTCAAATTTCCTGCCTTTCTCTTATTTTACATTATTTACATTGACAACATCCCCCTAACTGTAATGGTAATGTGATCACAGTCTTTGGGGGATTTCTGTCTTTTAACTTCTGATCATCCTTTAACAAGCAGTGTTCATTAAACCACAGACTCATTTATCACTAACCTGCTTACATCCTCCATAGAACCCTGGTTTTCCTACACCAATCATTTACCAATAGATGTGTGCGTCTTCCCCCTGGTGAGATATCTCGGCCCAAGCTAGATGATTTATTTTGAATTCCGACCATTCCCTTCTCTGGTAAATGCTCGACTTTGAAGGGAAGGACTGCTTTCTGATGCAAGGGCATTAGGCTACAAACCAAAGAGTGACTTTGCAAATATTATAAGTCATTGTGTCATGAATAAGAAATGATCAAGACCTTGGAAATGTCAAATTCATCATTATGCAATATGTTGCAAAACAACTTATTTGCATGGCCTCAATTTGTTATCTAAAATGCTGTATTGAAGTATTTATTTTCATCAACTCTACTTTGTTTTCTTTAATAAAGGTTTTTCTTTTGCTCCATACACCTTTTACAACTTTTATTTGTTTTATATTAATTTTAGTACATATAGAAACTAGAAAATCTAATCTAATTTTGTTTCCAGCGATCCCATGATATGATAGCAAAAAACCTGTAGTAAATGGTGAAAATAATATAACATTGAGGAACTGATAATTTTAGCAATAAATGAGTTAAAAGCCAGTCAGAGTACACTGATGGATTAAAGGTTAAAGGAGATTGACGGCAATGCCTTTCATAGGGTTTATCATTAGTTTATTATACCGTCCTCTTTTGCATTCACCACCACTGGACTGTATAAAGTTCAATGACAAATTCCTGAATTGGTTAATTCCTGACCAATTCTATTAGGCTACACATTGTCAGCACGGTTGCAAACATAGCTGAGTCCAGCTATGATTCGACACGACCAATTGACTGTGCTCAGGCGGCTCTCACAAATGCTTTGTATGATTTCTTATGGAAATTAATGCACATATATTCATGTTATCCTACAAAATGCTGAGTCCATAAAGGCAATAATAATTCAGTGGTGAGTCTGGTGACACTGTGTTGAAATCTGGGCAGAAAATGCATAAAAAGTATTATTATTATTTTTATCATAATTTCGCTGGTTTAACTATGGTACACTGTGAAAGTTTTGCTGTCTAATGATGTTATTGTTGGTATTGGTGCAATAATGCTATTGAATAATTTTGAATGAGATCGGACCACTGACTTGTGGAAAGTTTCATTTACATATGCAAATAAAATGATCATTTTGTTTTCCTATTATCAATTCACCGCTAATATTGATAATAACAAGAAGTAGGATGCAAAACAACCAATCATAAACAGTGCCTTTAAGTCCATGTATGGGACAGTGAGTTTTCATGCATATAGCTGATCAGCATGATCCGTGATTATTTTTATGTAATTTGGAACAATTATGTGCCACAAAAATATAAAAAGTGTTTTGTATTTACAAAACGATGCAAAAAGATGGAACTCTGTAGCATGTGTGAATACAAGTCCTGTTTGAGTTCAGTTTAGCTTTTACATGCAGGAATTAGCATATTTGAATGAGTTTTTTATAACTTTGGTTGGACTGCTACATTCAACTTCCATTTTAAAAGTCGAGTTTTGATTAGATCTGCAGTAATTTAGTTTTTCCAGAATTTGAAAACATGCTGAGTCACTCAGAACTTTAGTTTTCCACTTCTGTAAGAGTGCAGCTCTTTTGCTTTCCCAACAGTTTTTGGTGGTGCATTGTGCTGTTTTCCACAAATATGACATTACGAAACTTTATACCAACCTTGTTTATATTACAGTATCTAGGGTTTACAGTTTTGGGTGCACTCTTGAGACAATGTTCAGTTCTTCTAAACCTGGATAACTTTTAAACATAAAAATGGTGAAAAAAATATGACAGAAAAAGCTGTCATCTGTAATGATGAAGAAATAGAGAAGAATAGAGATAGAGATCCACGATAATATCAGCATAATAGCAGTATTGCCAACACTGGCTTCTGAATCAAATCCTGGGCATTGGCCGTCCCACTGACAAAATGAACGACAGATTACGTAAACTGGCACTGGGAGAATCCAAAGCAAGTCTGTTTTAAGTAGGATGCACATATCTTACTAATTTTCTTTACAAACACATGATTGAATTTGACATGTTGTACACGATTAAATATTTTTCTTATTTTGCTCAAGGAATAAAAATATCGGCGCATTGGCCTTAAATTCAATATTGTGCATCCCTACAAAATAAGTGAAAAGTCCAGGAAGCTAGACACAAACAAAAGGGGGAAAAATCAAGGAGAAATCAAAGTAATGAAAACAATACCAAGAAAAACTAAATAAGGTACTAATTTAGACATCTCAAAGACTGAGCCTGGAAAATACACATGGTGACAAAGCACAGAAAGTGGCAAAAAGCACATTTTCTGACAAAAATAAATAAATAAAATAAAAAACTTATTGGGGGAATAAAATCACTTCTTCAGTGATGCGCGGGTTTTGTGTTAGATGACATATCTTGGAAGCAGTTGAAAATAAAAT
>JAVQJG010088557.1:0-13423 GCA_036024015.1 Craterocephalus amniculus | reverse complement strand
GGTGGCTTTCGGAGTGCTCACCGGTCACACAGCGTCTAAAACAAGCCATTCCACCTTGTTTCCCGTCCCCTATGATCTAAAGCACTGGTTCCCAAACTTTTTGAGCCACAAGATGACATATAAGGCTGTCCGCAATGATAGTTATAATTTATATATCATACACGTCCTGCATGATCCTCTAAATATCAGGCTTGAAAACAGTCTATAAATAAACAAGATTATTGTGGATTTATGCATTAATTTGTTAAAGAATTATTGTTAAATTTAGATTAATCTCTTTGTTAATGGTTTAATTTTGACTGCCCTGATAAAAATACCAAATTTATCTGATGAATGTAAAGTTGTGAAAAAATTTTCACAATTATCTGAAAATGCCTGAAATGACCCACATGGGGGTCCCGGCCCACAGTTTGGGAACCACTGAGAGGCCTTTCAGTGTCTCATGTGACAGATCTGAAGTCCAGGTTGGAGTATGAGGGTCTGAGCCACTGATTCGTTTCTGTTTTACCAGAAAAAACGTTTGGATGAGTTTGGACATTTGTACGCAGCTTGAAATTCAAAGTTTAGTCCAAAGAATCAGGACTAGTTCTCCGCGATCATTCATGTTCTCGTGTTCTCATGACACACCTCAGCCTTTTCTACCGGCCTCCCTTAAGCTCCCTGACAACCAAGTTTCCATGGAGACCATTTCTGATGAGGCTTTAGCTAACAGTGGAAGGATCCAGGTGCATCTCTCATGTCCTGGTTCAGGTCTTTGTTCCTGTTTCTTCCTGTTCATCTGCTGTTTTCTTCCAACTTTTAAATTTTACTTACAGCAGATTCTGAGATATCCGATTGGCTAGTTGGAATCTCCTAAAATCCTGTTTTCTGCCAATCAAATTCTTTTATCTTGACTATTTTCCATAGCTGCGACTAAATAACATATCTGTGACAGACTGCTAGCAACAAAAAAGCCAAAACATAAAAATCAAAATTAAAATCTTGCTAATTTTTATATGTCGACACAAAACTGGTTCATTCCTTAGTTGGCTGCCTTTTTATACATGATTGGCTCATAGGTCAGAAAGTGAGATAAAAATCCACCAAAATACAGGAAAAACTTACAAAGAACTTTAAGCCCTGGAGAACTTTTGATCAAAACCATTTTTAAAAGTAACAAAGCCTGTCTGCTTGGAAACTACATAAGAACTAATGCGGAGTGCACACAACTCTAAAACTGAGATATAATGGCCAGAAATAAACAAGTCTGATTTAATTTGCCAAATAAAGCGAGTTCATTACTGATTTCAGGATCCTGGGACACAACATCCTCAGAGTCTGAAGCATTGATGGAAAATAGACAAACATAAAGAGATTTCCTTCACCCAGAACAATAAAATAATCCAACAAACAACAAAGTAACAAACCTGATCATGTGCTAGGAACTAAAATAAATTCTTAACCATCAGCTCTGGAGCATCTCTCGCAGTATGTGCAGGCGACATGATGAGAGGAAATCTGAATTCCTTTAATAGACGGCAGAGTCCCACTGTGTTGGCTGAGGGGTGCAGCAGTACGAACGGGTTTGTGTTGGTGGATTAGAAAGCTGCTGTGGGTGGGGGTCGCATGCAGCAGCCTCTGCAGATGCTCATTGATCTTCCCGTCTTCAAGACCTTCAGCTCTTTATGAGACATCTGTGATTTACGAGCCGCGGGGGCCGGAGGGGTCCCACGTCACCCTACGTCTGCGCTCTGACAGCTGACCAGCGCTTTCTTTCTGATATTGCTTCGTGTTAACCTCAGACACACACACACACACACACACACAGACATTACACAAATAAGCTCCACATCCAGAAGCTCAGCACATAAAAAATCCATCTTTTCTTCCCATTTTGGAATAAAACACTCTCCCTGTGGAAATATCTGACCTGCTGCTACTGGATGGAAAACATCCATTTTTATTTCAGCTCTAATGAAGCAAAAAAAAAAACATCATCTAAAAGTTATTTTCCCTCCAAGATCCACCTGTTAAAGAGGAAAAGTCATTCCGGTTACAATCATGTGTTTAACATCCCATTATACACCCAGAATAAACATTTCAGCAGCACATCAGCGGCTAGCATGAGGTCAAAGGTCATCGGCAGCGCTCACTTATGTGTGCATTCATGACAAAAGAAACTGGATTTGCATAAAAAAGCATGAGGATGGATGTTATGGGACTGATCACATACAATATAATAAGCAGCATGCATTATCCTGAATCATGACAATGGTGGTGTTAAATGTTACGCTGAGCCCTATTCCATCATCGGGCCCTGCACAAGTTGCTCCACCTCAGTGTTAAATGAGAAAAATATTGGACTTTTTGCAGAATTTTGCCATGAAGAACACACTTAGTGTGCGTTTGCTGTCACTGCTGAATTAAAGAATGTTACAGTTAAGATTATAAAACAGGAAGAAGATCAAAAATCAAAGTCTGTCTTACCATGAGTCTCAGATTCTTGGTGAGGGAATACAATGCCTTCAGTTTCAAAAAGGGGCTGCAGGAAGGCCACTACAGAGAGAGGAAGCACAGGGGTGGGGAGTGTGTCGTGTAAGCTAATCATACAAAGAAACAACCATTATTATTTTAATTATTTTACTTCTAACTTTGACTTCTAGTGTTAGAACTGCAGCCTGGGCGCAGCATAAAAATATGGATACAAAAAAACCAGAGAGGCAGGAATTTGGGTGTTTTGGGTTATTTTGGCTCACACAGCTAACAGATCCAAATAAAGAGCAAATTCTTCAACCATGTTATTACAACAGAGTCACTTTTCTAAAGAGAGGACAGAAAGACACGCAACAAAGCTGTGGTTCCTCTTTGTTTCATGTCTGCAAGGCAACGATAAGGTGTGTCTGTGTGTGTGTGTGTGTGTGCGCGCGTGTGGACCTGGCCGTGGCGCGTCCGTCCTCGCTGCCTCGGTGAGAGTCAGACCGGCTGAGCCGTCATCATCATCACCGACTTTCAGCCTTTTCATTTGTCTAAATGGACAAGCTGGCTGAGTGTTACGCAAGCAGGAGGAAGGTCCCCTGAGGAGCAGCCGCGGCTTTTTACATGCAGCGAGGAGGAGCCATCAGCGCTCTGAGTGCTGCATCGATCTGCAGTTAAACACTAACCTGCGGCTCACCCCTCCATGGCCAGACTCACGCAGTCTGGCTCTCGCTCAGGAGGACGGCTGACGTGGGTTCCTGCTTAAGGCCTTGTCCCCACATCCACCCACACGGAGTATCATGCTTTATCTTTTTAAGGGTCAAGGATTTGTGTTCATCTGGGTGACCACAACTCCTCGATCCTCAAAGACAAAGCAGTGACCTTTTATTTGTGAAAGCCGGTGGGAGGAACTGGGATTGGGCCAAAATAATCTGCCACAACTGAATGTGCAGGCATTAAAAAAACAGATTATCCAAAAAATAAATAAATAAACAATAAAAATGTAGCTGTTTACCTCTCACTGAAAGCTGGATTTTTAAATGGAAATATCTTAAAGAGACTGCTCTGTTTACAGAGACAATCTAATTAAAGGGTAAATTATCTAAATTTCAGAGTTAAGTCATTTTTAAAGGAAGAGTTTGCTAAAATCTGCACATTCCTGTCTCTTTTTTTAGCTGCGTGCTGTGTGCTCGGTGTATTTGGTGCCATCTTATGTCATCTCCTGAGTTAAAGGTGTATTGTGTGTCCAAATGTCCATGATGGGGGTGTATGGCCAGTACAGGCTGCTGATGGTTGTAATGCCGGGTGATGGGAATGTTTTGGCGCATGACAGCATGTAAACAAAAACCAAATATGGTGATCGCCATGGTGACATAGTCATATTTCATCCAACCTGAGAATAATGGAGTAACATGAACGGGAATTTTAATGGAGAAAGGTGAGAAAAAGCCCGTCTCCCTGTTTGCTGCAGGACAGCAAAGCTCGGTGAAAATGTGCTGCAATAACACAGAGATCCTGTCGCATTCTGAGCTCACTCGCATTTTCTTTCTGGTTTTGTTTTTTACTGGCATTACGGGCCTGCTGTTAATATAAACCCACGTGTTTATCCGCTTGTGTAATTGCACACACGGCGGCGATGGTGGCTGATGTGGGAGATTATCACAAGGTCATCCGTCGACGGGATGAGACCCCGCGATCACGCACTGGCCTGATCTGGCTTTCACTTGTTTACATTCTTATTTTGGCTCCAGCATGGCCGCTGTTGGCTATGCGTGATTCTCAAGACGCAATAAAAATAAATGCACACGTTTCTGAGAATAAAAAAACACCCAATTCGTCTGATACGACGAGGTTAAATCGTTCAGGACGAACGAAGAGAGAAGGAAGCCCACGGCTTCCCTCCAAATCCCCGCTCGCCTCTTTCTCATTGTTTCCTTTCCATCAAAAGCAGCGATCCGTGATTATTTTTAATGCTGATGGAAAACGACCGCCGCTCACGAGGAAGCGCGTAAAAACATCCTCTAAAAATGTATATGCAGCGATTTAAAACACAAACATGGGGGATTTGCGGTCGTGCCACGCCACAGTTTAGAACCAGAATGAGAAAACCGGATCAACCTGCTCTGCTTTCTCTCCGCTGCCTCAGTACGAAGCCACATTCACCGAAACCCAAACCGCCTCCCAGCATCCCCATCGCTGCTCTTACCTCCCGTGTTTGTGCGTTTGGTGCTGCTGGCCTCCGTCGGGGTCTCCAAGGGTCTTTTACGCGAATCTGGGGGATCAGACTCCATGTGTGGTTGCTGATTATGATTGTGAGGATTTGAGAAAATGCCGTTTTGCTGTACTGCTCCGCCGGCCATCATTTTCGAGCTTGCTCTTGGATGCTTAAGCTGCGTTTGCGTTTAAATCCCCCCTTTTTCCGTTTTTTCTTACGCAGCGTAGCCGTACAGACGAGTCCTCAGAGAAGGCAGAGGCGATTTAAGAATGGGAAAATACGCCTTTTTTCTACGGATAGCTGCGCGTTTTCTCTGTGGTGCGTGCAGAGATGCTGCGCAGGGATCGAGAGAAAGAAAACGCTGATGGGCTCAGGGAGGGAGAAAATCCGAAACCTCTGCAGATAAATTCTCCTCTAGGCTACTAAAAAATGTGCAAACAGATCAATCTTCCATCAACCTTCTGATACGGGGTGCTAGGAAATGTGTATCATTCCGCTGCAACCAGTACTCATGTCAGACGGCACAGGATGGTGGCGCTCCTCCGCAACGGGCCGCGAGACGGAACAATAAATAAAACAAAAACAAAAAGACAAAGAGGAGAGATCAGCCGAGGAAGAAAGGAAAAAAGGAAAAGGTCGGTGGAGCAATGTGAAGAATTAAAAAATAAAAGATCCGGTGCGTTTTTGGTTTTTGTCTGTTCTAATTTCTTGCTTGTTGTCCGGTCCTGGCTCCAAGCGAGAAGACACCCCGGGGTGGCGGGCGCGTGATGAGGGGGTCCGGAGACGCGGAGCTGCGGGAAGACTCGGAGAAAGAGACGATCTGCGCTGCGCGTTCTCTCGCGAAGATGCTGCAGTCTTGCGTTCAGAGCATCCCTCCTCTGACTGGCTGCTGGAGGAGGCGCAGGGGAGCGGCTGACGTCACTGGGCCTCGCGGTGCCTTCATGGCTACAGGCAAACTCGGATTTTTCACAATTCCACGCTCGGAATTGTGTTTTTTTCCTTCTCCGTCCTATGCCTTGTTGTGAAACAAACCCACCCCCCCTCTCTGTATTTTCCTGTAACATCCATTTTGCTGTAACATCCGGGTTTATGCGAGTTAACTTATACAATCTAGCAGAAGTCAAACAGGAAAAATACGCGCCACCTTATGGAGCTTTTATGTACGACTGCAAGTGAAGGCATCGCCAGCGAAAGCTTTTTTGAAAAAATAAGCAGAGAAAGAGAGAGAGAGACAGTGGGAGAGAGAGACGCCTCCGCAGGGACGCGATTGGCCGAGGCTTCATTTCTCCGGTGAAACGACCGGGACACCGACCGGCAGAGTCACATGACGGAGAGGAAAGGATGCGGCGGCGGGTTTTTCTCGCAACCAGGAACCCAAAGTCGCTGCGGCTTCTAAAAACCTGTCAGGAGGCAGCAGTGCTGGGGGTTCAAACGCACGTGGAAACCTGCAGCAGCTCAGCTGTTCAACTCAGATGTAAACTGGTGAGAATCAGGAGGATGGGAGATGGAGAAAAAGCACCTGGATGTGGCCCTCAGCTCTGACTTGCTAAAAGAAAACTCACATTCCCCCATGTTCGGTAGTTTTGTATGATATTATGATAAGAATAACATACAGGACGCGTGTAACCTGCCTCCCCCCTCCCTCCCCCGCTGGTCTCACCTGTCCCCTCCACGCTGTTTGTCCCACCTGTGTGCGCTGCGCCGGACATCTCTGCGTCGCTCCGCCTGGCTCTGTAGAGGGATCCTCCGGCACACTGCGAGCTGTCTGACAGAGCTATACCCGCCTCAGTGTTTCTCCCTCTCTCCCCTCACACTCACACATTTGAGATGTTCTCACACACACCCCCGAGAGACACGCAAATACCTTCTAGTCCCCCCCCCTCTGCGTCTGTCCAGCGCTCTACAGATGCTGCGCGCCCTCGGTGCCTCCTGTAGATTGCAGTCAAGGTGACATTGCCCTGATTGTGCACACACTCACACAGAAGCTTTTATTCGCGCCATTTCTCATCGCCGTGAGAAACGCGCCGGTGAGCCAGGCTCCAGCGCTGGAAATACGTGGCAAATCCGAGGCAGATACTGCAGCAGAAAAAAGGCCTTGGTGGCTAAACGTGTACACTGCTGCGTACAGTCTGAGCGCAGCCGGTTCAGCATTAACACACGCGTTTATACACTTGGAAGAGAAGTAAAAATCTGCTGGAAGCTGAACTCTGAGGGTCCCACATGGTCAGATCATCCGTGCTGCTGCAGCAGCACATGGAAAAAGTGAAGTAAGCTCATAAGCAGTAAAGCACAGACTAGCAGCATTCTTCCGTTTTTATTAGGTCGGGGCTATGAGCAGATGTTACTGAGATGGATTCAGAGATTTTTTTTTGTAAACTTCTGAATGGATCTTGATGCTGACCCCCTACACGGTTTAAGGACCTTTCAGGGGTTGCCACAAACGATCCCCAACATCGCATGGAAGTTGTAAGTGAGTTTTTTACAGTATCAAGTCAGTTTTCCCACTATGTCATAACCTGAATGCAAACGCCTCTTTCAGCCAGCAAGTAAATGCTATCCAGAGCTGATCATAAATTTCTCCTCATGGAAAAAAATTCAAGAGAGAGAGAGAGAGAGAGAGGAGGCTCTCCAGAGATGGATTTTTCATTTTGGAACCCAAGCCTGGAATTCCCAGTTATGTGTGTAAGATGTTTGGGAGAGACTCAGAAATCAAAGGGAAAAGGAGCTGAGGCAGAAGCCAGCTGCAGAGACACATCTCAGCCCAGAAGAGCTTAGAGATTTAAAAAAAAAAGTGTGCACTCAGATAAATATTCAATATTTTCATCTCATAATGAAAAATGTGCCGGCTAATAAAAGAAGTAGTCATTTCCCCCTCTAACAACTCAAATGAGATCTACATATGGTCCCATGTGAGGAGTTTCTCTGAGCATCTGTGACCTGCTCACACCTGTTCTCCCTGCAGAGCGCGCGCATGTACGTACAGGATTCTGCTGGTCGCACTCACACCGGGTCACAGCAGCTAAATGGAAATCCAGGATGGAAAATCAGCTGGTGAGCGACGGCGGACTGCTGGCGCCACCAGCTGGCGGAAGACGGCCTCTGAAAGCATCACCAGTAGCACTGGTTTTATTGGGAACACATGGGGAAATATAACAGAGGCTGAAATGTCAGTTTGTTTAAGTTTGTAGGATTTCCACTGATCACAACCGCTCATGTGAAAACATTGAAACTGAACCCAAAGCTGCTCCAGAAGGTAAACGAGGCCATGAATGATGGCTCTGCTGCTACTGGTTTTTAACGGAAACACACCAGTCCACACCATTACAGTTTTCCTCTCACTTATGTTGTTAATATGTATTTTTATTACAATAAATCTTGTGTTTTTTACCTTTTTTCTTTTTTAGTTCTTTTTTCTTTCTTTCTCATTATTTCATATTCATATTAAAAATACATCTTAATCAACTTCAAAGTCTTTTGCATGTTTTAAAGAACTTTGGTAAATGGCACCTCACAGTCGTCCTGAGATCTCTCCAGAGAGTAAAGTATGCATGCTTTATCTCTTGCTTTATCATTTTCTCTCTTTCTTTTCCTCCCTTCCTCCCTTAATGTCCTCCAACCAATGTGTCTTGCAGGTGTCTAATGTGTCCCTGCTCCAACACACCTGAGATTTGATGCACTACTCAGCATTAAAAATGTTGGAGGTTCGCTGGCATAACACCAGACAGGATGCGGGGACGAACCTGTTCTACAGTGTTTACTGGACGGCACTTATGCAGCCGTTAACAAAAATTAGCACAGCTTTCTTCTCGGGACTGACTGCAGTTCAAGCCTTGCTCCACATCACCATAGCAACCAAACAAAAAAAAGCATCAACCCAGGTTTAGTTACCTTAAAACAATTTATCTATTCATATATAATTTATATCTCCTACAAGTTTTACCTGATTCCTTCTTTGCTGTGGTGGAATTAAATGATGAATGGCTGTGATGCTCTTCCTCCAGGTGTGTGATGTTTTATTTAATGAAGTGTTGTAGGCATCAAATAAATAAATAAACCTCCTCTTGGGAACGTTTGAAGTAGGAAAAACTCATGTAAAACTGGAAACTTTGGAAAGTGAGATGGAGAAAATTGTGCCTCATTTTGTTTGTTTTTACTTTTAATTTTATTAATTGGACAAACATTATCTAATATTTTGTCTGTTTATCTATTTTTCTTTTTTGCAGCCGATACCAGCAGTTAGCAGGTCACCACAGAGATGCTCACACACATAAGGACAAATGAACCTACTACTGTCTTTGGACGCTGGGAGGAAGCCGAAGTAACCGCCGGTCTGAGCTAAGACCTGAACCAGTGTCACTCCAGACCATCCACCACTGGACATACCTGCTGCATCATCAGAAACTAAATCAGATGTTACAATTTTGGGATACTGCTTTTTTCTTTGACTTGAGGAAGCTCATTTTGAAACAACATTTTTCTGACTTCAGTACATTTTTAAGGTTAATTTCTGCCTCTGATCCTCTTCAGCCATGGCATCTATTCAATATGATCTGTGGTTGTTTTAAAAAGAAGTTTTGAGCCTTAGTTGGATGGGAAAAAGAGGACAACATGCAGGCTGATCCTCCACCCTTTGCCACCCGTACCAGTCTGTAGCTACAATCCGCTCTCACACCTACCAGTTTGTTTATATCCAGTTTAAATGAGGCTGCAATGCAATGCTGCGTCCTGGAAAGAGAGCCATGAGGTGAGGTTTTTCAGCCTCGGGACGCTCCGGGGAAGTCACTGTTTCATCAAAATGACTCAAACATATTTTAAGGTGATAAAATTACATTGTGGCACATTAAACAGGGCAAAAATCACTTCAGAATTCCATCCATGATAACAAACAACAGAAAAATGCTCCAACATTAAATGTTTCCCATCATCTTTCTCAGAGTGGAGTCTCGCAGAATGAGATTTTACAGCAAAAAGACCAGTAAACCAAGGGTGTGCTATGTAAAATTTCAGAAAAATTGCTTTTGTTTTGGGAAAGGTTTCTTTGAAACGCAGCGACTATTCTTCTCTGACATTATTACTGTTATTTATCTGCTGGCTGATGGACTTCTTCTCTACACTTCTTCTCTACATCATTGCCATGCAGCAATTACAAAACCCCAAAATAACTTTCTTTGTGATTTATTTACATCTCTCAGCCAACATCAGGCTTCTGTCCCTCTAAATGCCACCGCCAGGGCTCCGTCCCAGCAGCCGTCACCTGAACAAATGTGCAGCTTTGTCCAGAGGAAGACACTCTGATCCTCTTGCAGCCTCTTGCCAGCAACCCACCACTTACATATAAGTAAAGAACCTCTCCCTAAGGTCCATTCTCCCCCCTCCCTTTTCCACTTTTGCATAATTGTCCTTCTACCCGGTACTCATTCAATTTTATGGAAAAAATCGATGGAAAAGTCAATGCAGAGTCGGAGGCTGGGCCACTCTGAGAGATTGAAAGGAGACCGATGTGATGTCTTCCTCTTTATTTTTGTGGTTGCTTACCTCACCCGGGCCATCGCTCTGGAGATTTATGGCTGAGACGAAGACGACCTGACTGCAATAGAGAAAATTGGATTATAGTTGTGTTATTTTTAAAGACTTAATCGCTATTCCAAATCAGTGCATATGTATTTTTAGAAACTGCTGCAGCGACGTAGTGTGCCAGCTGTCTGTAGGGAAAGCTCTCCTGATTTATGGCTCCAGATATTTTACAAGGAGGGAGGCGAATCGGAATTTCATGTTTAGCATTTAAAGGTGCATTGCGGAAGTTGAAATGCTAAATATGATTATTTTCTTTCTCCAACATCCTCTTATGATTGCCTGACGTGCAGGTTGAGCTGATCTCTGTCCACCTCAGCTGCCTCTGTAGTCCTGTTTCTGCTGGTCAGTGAGAGGGATTCAGGCTGCATGTGGGTTGTATTGTTTACTCAGCCACATCATGGGGAAAACACTGACCACTATAAACTAATAACAACAGACCGGTGGCCTCAAGTGCCTCTCACACACCAAAACACACTCCTGCAAAACAAAGAAAAGAAAAACTTTGTCTAAAATGATGAAAAAAGCCAAACTGGAGTCTGAACACCTCAAGAGTAAAAAGAGAGTCACCCTGGGAGCAGCTTTGGAGCTGCTTACTAAAAAGCTAAATGTGAAATATGACGGAAATCCGGATACGAAATATTGCCATGCTACATTTTTAGTATGTAACACTAACCCTACCATTAGCATACAAGCAAATAATGGCTTGTGGCCATTATTAGCATTCAGCTACCCGAGCTATGCTGTGCTTTATTTATTTATTGTGCATTTAACTCCAGGCTCGGAATGATTGCAGTGCAGGTAAACTAGGACAAAGTCTAAGCGGCCCATGTGCGTACAAAACATTGGCATCACTTCCACTTGTCGCACGAGGGGGCAGACTTCTGGAATAAAGCTAGAACTTGCGCTATGCTCCTTTAAGATGATTTCCCGGTGAAAGAGCCATCATTCTGTAATCAGTCAGTTCAAGTGCAAGTGGCTGAATTCAGCTGCCAGACTTTGATATTTCTGTGTTAGATTAGTCGAATTAAACATTTATATCCACAAACGCCGCCTCTTTAACTCCGGCTAAGATCAAATACACAACACAGGGGTGATGAAGTGCTGAATTTGTAAGCATGTGCATTATGCTAATTTGGACAGATGGCGGAAGGGAGAGAAAGGGAGGGGGGGTGAGCTGGGTGAGCTGGGTGAGCACCCACTTATCCCACCGCGTCTGGTGCAGCTTTATGAGCTTTCACATAAATCTGGAGCATTCTGTGTTTAAAATCTGGCCAGTGTATGTGTGTTTGAACGTGCACATTTTTTTTTAGAGGTCTTCTCCACATCGCGCTCTCCAGCCAAACGTGATCATTCTTGGGATTCCACAGATTTACGCCTCGCCCTCTGAACCCAGGCTGTTAAAGTATATGATGGCTGTTAAAGTATATGATTGGGGTTCTTTTTAGCCACTTTGGATAACGGCCAGCCAGTCAACTGAAAGATAATTGTGTTCTTTCATAAAGCAGGAGGTGGCTGCAGAGGGAGAAGACAAAGTCACCTCTGAGCTTCAATAGGATTTTTCCTCTCACAGAATTGAAGTGGGACATCAGATTTGGATAAGATTAATTATGGCAGGAAGCCGAGAGACATTTGACTGAAATATTATCCTTTTCCAAGTCTCTGATATTTGGGGCCGGGAAGATCAATTCAAGCATCGATACTATCCATACCACTGCTAGTGTTGGTACCAGTCGAACAGTAGGAATAGGTTATGCATTATTTTCCATGTTATTTTCAAACAACTGTGCATGCTCAAAGAGAGAACCTGAGTTATTTTATTCTTTTTTTTTGCATTGTTTTTTTATGATTTACAAAAAAAAATGCTCCAATTCAAATTTCTCTCTTCTGTTGTTCAGTTTAATTAAACCTTTCATGCATGAACTATGAACTTTGCATACAGTGATTTATTTCCATAGATATATACAGTGATGCTTTTTTATGTGTTTTTATGTGTTTATATTACAGAGAATTGAAGCATCGCCCTGCCCTACTGATGTTTTATATCACATCACGTGTGTTTGGCCAGCTGCCATCAGATAGACACGTCTGGTGAGCGTTCATGAAATTTCTCCTTTGGTCCAGTCGAACTGTAATTAGATTGTTGCATTAGACGGTGATATGAAATTTGATCTGTGGTTTTAATTTAAATGGAAGCTTTGTTGTTACATCATAAATCTCTCAACACTAACAACTGTGGAGCATCCTGAATATCCATTAGGGAATTGACAATGGACAATAACACAAATGCCTCCACACTGCAAATAGATTTGAAAAGGAAACATTAAAAATAAAAAATATGGTGATTTGAGTAGCCAAATGGAGGAACAGTTGGTGTTGTATTAGTAGCCATTTTGAAAATAGCTAGACAGCAGATTGTTGTGCATGTGCTGCCAACTGCTAATGCTCCAAGTATTTAATGACTGTTGTCAGTTTTTGTTAAAATAAATAATTTAATTCTTCAGATCTAACAGAATTAAAAAGAATTCAAAACTATGATATCTGCACTTTTGGCATAACGGCTGGAGCCAAACAGAGGTAGAAGGGAGAGGTTAACTGGCTGTTGCAGTCAAAAAATGGAAAATTGCATTTTATTTTGCTAGTTTATGAGCAATCAACAAAAACTTGCTTGTAAACCTGCTCTAGTTGTCAAAAGCCTGACAGATATTTGCCTCAGGTTTTAATTATTTTAGTTTATTCATTTTGTTTTGTTTTTCTTTAATTGGCCCTAATTCTTTTTCAAATATACATATGGCATAAAATGTGAAACTCAATGCTTTGTTTAGACCTGGTTCCAAAGTGACACAAACACACACATACGTACCTACATACATGCATAGATGCATACATACATGTATACTGTACATACATACATTCATCCATATGTACATACATATATTCATACATAAAAGCATAAATGCATACATATGTACATATTAGATACAAACATACTCAAAAACATACATACATACTCTCATAAAATCATACATACATTAATACTCACATACATAAATACATACATACAGACAGACAGACAGACAAATGCATACATTCATTTGTACATTTATAAACCTAAATACATATATACAAATATTAATTTGTACTTTTATATACATACATATACATATATACATCCATTCATTA